>JBBPSU010000473.1:0-12276 GCA_038093755.1 Tylopilus microsporus | reverse complement strand
GACAAGCATATGACTACTGGCAGGATCAACCAGGTAACTATTCCTTCCGAGAACCCCCTTCTAGTGGGAGGAGGCATCACCCTTCTCCGTTCGTCGGGGTTGGAGTTTCGTCCACCGTCGTGATTAATCAGACAGACAGACAGACCAAAGGTAGAGACTAATCCTTTGAAGCTATGAACTACTTAGTATAGATGAGCGATGCTGCATATGCAGCTATGTGCAGTCAATGCTGTACGACTGAATATAGTAATGAGAAAATGGTGTCATACATCGTTCAATGAGAAAAGATAAAGGGATCATACGATAGGTAAGCCAATAGGAATGAGAGAAAAGGAAAAGATAGAAGAAATCGTAACAACAAAAAGCAAAGTTCCAACCGAACTGGCCCTAAAGGTAGAGGACTTGATGAAAGCAAAGAAGAAAGTCCAATCTTTATTGAAGGCCGAACAAATCTATAGAACAAGGGCTTAACCTCAGCAGATCAAGTGTACTAAAGTGTAGCAAAAGTGTTGACAAAAGTCCAGGAAAAGTGTACCAAAAAAGCGTAGTAAGTGTAGGAAAGTGTAGCCTAAGTGTAGTCAAAGTGTAGGGAAAGTATTGACAAAAGTGTAGGAAAAGTGTACCAAAAAAGCATAGTAAGTGTAGGATAGTGTAGCCCAAGTGTGGTCAAAAGTGTAGGAAAAGTGTTGACAAAAATGTAGGAAAAAGTGTACCAAAAAAGTGTACCAAAAGTCTAGGAAGTGTACCCTAGGTCAAGTCAAAATGGAGGGAAAGTGTTGACAAAAGTGTAGGAAAAGTGTAGGAAAAGTGTAGGAAGAGGTGTAGGAAAAGTGTACCAAAAAAGCGTAGCAAAGGTCTAGGAAGTGTACCCTAGGTCAAGTCATAGTGTAGGAACAGTGTTGACAAAAGTGTAGGAAAAGTGTAGGAAAAGGTCTAGGAAAAGTGTACCAAAAAAGCGTAGCAAAGGTCTAGGAAGTGTACATGACCTGAATAAGAACAAGTTAGATATGATGAAAGATAAACAGTATAATTGAACTTCACTTACTAATATGTAGCTCAATATCATAAGCTGGATAAGAAACAGTTTGATATGAGGCAGAATAAAGATGCGGGATGATGACCCGGAAACCTATGAAAGACAGGGTTTCAACTGTAGCAAGTGACAAACTCCTACACCTGAGGGGGACTTAGATACTGACTGTCCTCAGTCAGTCCTATGACTCGATGACATGATGATGACTGTGACCCGGAAGTGAATGCGCGGATGATGGGGTGTGGCAAGTGTGTTCCGGAAGAGGTATGGAGTCGGCGATAGTGGTATAGGACGGTGTGTGCGATAATCCGGAGCGTGGATGGGTGAACATGAATGCGATGATGCTTGGATGGACATTGTCAGAACTGGTGACTTGGAGGGTGATGCAGATGTCAATGCGGTCAACAAGCGGAAGTTAGCATGGATCTCGACATGGTTCCAGATGATGGTATGGGTGTGTATCAGCAGGTGACTCGGAAGGTGGTATGGATGTCAATATGGATGACAGCAGCGGTGAGCGCAGATATGGTTCCAGATGGATAACATCAGACGACTTGGAGGATGGTGCAGATGTCAGCGTGGTCAATGGGAACAGCAGTGATGAGTGTGGATATGGTCCCAGATGACGATACGGATGGGTGTCTATCTGGACACAGCGAGTGTGGGCCTCTAGCACAAAGGGTATGTCGCAGCACTACAGTAGGGGTCCGGAATGAATACAGTTGTTGTCACGGATGATGCAGGTAGATGGCAGCACGGTGCCTTCATCCTGGTCGCATCTATGGTCTTTGTCTATGTCCGGAATCTGTGTACAATTGCTGAAGAAAGACAGAAAGAAAAATTGCAGCTAAGAAAAGAAAAACAACTCGGATACGAATGAAAATGAAACCCAAAGTAACACAGGCTTTGCGAGGTTCCACTTGGCTTGTCTTCATCAATCGGCTTTCTTATTCTATACCTGCAGAAGCATGTCCGGGAATGGGCGTCTGGAAATCGTGGAACATCAGAGATGATACTCCGGATAATGTGTGCCGTGTCCTGTGCACGTCAGAAGAGCAGAAGGGGTGTAGCTACGGTGTTCTGGACATGCAAACGGTTGTGGGTGAATGAATCCATGACTCTGATGCAGTAAGTATTCAGATGGTATAAGTGAGATGCGGATGATGGTACTTGGTTTCTGATTCGTCTCTGTAGTGTTCTATCCTTCGATGGACAGTGAGTGAGTAAGCAGTAGACTCCGGACGAAGACCGGGGTGAAACAGATATGACCGGACGAAAACTGGTGGGGAGAACGGACACGGATCATGGAATGGAATGGATATGCAGCATGACATGGATGCAGCATGGATCTCTATGATGGAAGGTTAGCAGTATTAGACACGGATGAGACGACAGAGAAATGCTGATTGATTGAATGGAAAATGAGAAATAGTCTGGATAAAGGCGTGAAATTTCATATGCAAAACCAAGAGTGCACACTCTCTCCTGAGGGGGACTTGCCTAATGACCTCCTGGTCATTCAGCAGTGGTATAATGGAAGGGGTACACAGATTCCCGGATCAAATGGGTAAAGTCTGGAATGCGGTATGTAAGTGGATGACGTGGTAGGGGGTGCATGGAGATTATCCTGCAGGAGATGTAAAGAAATAGGTCGCATGACCCAAACAATTAATCCAGATGACGATATGTCCGACCCAGATGATAGGATGACGAAGGGGAGCGATGGTATGGGCACAGATGCCAACACGGAAGGTAAACATGGGTGCAAGTACCCGGAAGAAGGGAGACAGGAACAGGACAGCGTGGATGTAAGGGAGGTGATGGTGCCATAATCAGCGACACCATCCAACTCGGAAGATGACTTGGCGTCATCACAGAAGGGATCTGAACTCGTCCGGGATCACAAAACCGGGTGCAAACAAAGATGCGGGTGGCGAATGTGTAGTGCTTTGCTGCACCACGAAGAGAGACAAAGAGGATGACTTGGCATCACCCTCTGCAATACGAACAGGTTCCGGATCGCTTGGAACAGTGGTAGTGGGTTCATCTGCAACCGATGACAACGGTGTGTCAGTGCAAATGGGAGAAGGGGAAAGCGGCTCAGATGTTTCAACGAGTGACATGGTAGGTCTGGCCTGGTGTCTGGGAACCTCAACCATGTCCGAAAATGGCGTGGCAATGGCAGCCTTATCTGTGGAGAGAGAGAGTATCTGTGCTCGGTTAGCAGATACTGGTTCAGGTGAGGGAGGAGAGAGCGAGTAAGAGGTCTGATCCTTTGCAGCATAGTTGGCTTGGTATGAAGCCCAAGCTGCCTGCAAGTAAGCCTGGAACTCTGGCTCAATGGATTCTGGCATGGATGGGATAGCCTCGGTGATGGCGGGTGGTGGATCAAAGACATCTGGTGCGATGTCCATGATCCTAGATTGGTTTGATATGTCTGGGACCGACATGGATGGAGTCATGTCCTCCTTGGTGATGCTGTAAGTGTCAGCAGAGATCAACGCGGATGACATGGGGGAAACATATGAATAGGAGAGTGTTTGCGCAACCAGTATGTGCGCGACTGGCATCTTGGTGGAACGGAAAGAACAACCTGTGAGGAGAAACCTAGCAGCCTCTACAACATCATGCATTGGGTATGGGTCATCCAGATGGATGTCCGGATGTATGATCTGCAGACGCTGCCAGAGATGACCGCTGAGTGGTTCCAGGAAACCGCTAAGAAAAAGTAAGTCGCACTCATGCACGGATACACAGTTCAAAGTAAGGAGTTGTGCAGAAACGCGGGTAAAGGCTTGGCTGTACTCCCCTAGATTGTCTAGGGAGCACATCGGTGTGACGTGGTAGTCCTGGACTACCCAAAAGAGGTCGGCACGGCTATAACGGTCTGAGTTTGCATCCCAGATAATACTTTTTAACTGCAATGACAAATGCGTCCCAGTCTGGAGGGTTTGTGGATGATTCCGGAAGCACCTCCCAGAATTCTGCATTGTCGAGGTCAGCGTAGTGGATGGCGAGTCGGATTTTGCGGGCAACAGTGAGGTTAGTGTGGTTGCTGAGGACTTTGATGTCGTCCATGAATCCGGAAAGCTTGGAGGCTTTTCCGGTAAACAGCAGTGCGTTGGCAGAACCACACATGGGCAAGAAGAATGTGGCCATGGTTTGACGTGGCCCAGAGCAGATCTATCGGATATCAGCGACACAGTGAATGGAAGAGACTCGGAATCTCGAGCGGTAAGCGCTGAGGTAGGGAATGGAACATCCTTCTTGACAACCTAATTGAACCCCTTGCAGTGGGCTCCAGTTGTAAGAAAGATAGTCAGTGTGGGATACAAGTATAACTTGTCCCAGGGGTTCTGAAGAGGATAGAAGAGAGAGGGTTTGCTTCCAAACCTATCTCAAGCATGTGCAAGAGAATCTGGAGCGCAGGAAACACAGAAACGGAAGTCCAGACACGGACATGGAAACACAGAAATGGAAATGGAAACGGACATGGAAACAGATGGGAAAGATGAAGGAAAAGGGGAAGGGAAACGACTCGGAGACGAACCTGCACACAGGCAGGTGACCTTCAGACTGCAAGAAGATGGTCTATTCCTAGCTAGACAGGCTCTTAAGTAGGATGTAGCTATTGGAAATGCTATATGAAAACTTCCAGGGACCCTGTCATCCCTGTCAGATGCAAAGGAAAATAAAGAGGGCTGCCTCTATGGTACGGCAGTGACAGCAGCAAAGGCCTAGAGCCCTGGTGCGTGATCATGATGTCCAAAGTGATATGAACAATGGTAGGAAGTCCAGACGACCTGGACACAGAAACGTGGAATGGAAATGGAATGGAAATGAACAGATTGGGCAGATCGGACACGGATCAACACGGAAAAATGTGGGATAATGACCTGGAAACCTGTGAAAGAGGGGGTTTCAACTGTAGTGAGTGAAGAACTCCTACAATGCATGAGTCGCTCCATGCCACATGACATTCGGAGGCGATAAGGGATCTGTGCAACGGAGTTTTAGGGAGAGGGAGTGGCTTCTTGCTAGTGACAGCCCACTTCAGCAGAGGGGCGAGCAAACATGTTGAGCTGCCAACTTGAACCTGTGTGGGATCTTGGTCTCCTGATTGGGCCACGTTCACATTGAATATGCTCAATTTGCTGTGCACAAGACATCCAAAACTGAGAGAAGGTGGGACTGCCGGCAGGTTGGGTAGGAAGGGTAACTAAGTAGTTCATAGCTTGGTCTGTGCATATCTTGTCCCAGTATTTAAACCAATGTACCTTACCGTATTCCCCAGTCTTATCCATTTGTTTTCTCTCGTCCTAGGACTTGGGAGTGAATTAAGGATACTGCTCTACTCTATCATCTCTTTCACTTGCTTTGAGCTTGACGACTAGTTCTAAAAGCCTAGAACATTGGTACTGAATTGTTGTCTTGCCCTCGAGCGTCACAACTCAAGTTTAGGTCGTTACAGTAATGCTTGACTGTTTCTGTATGTGGACTGGCAGAGTTGGAGAGGGACTCGCATTGCTTTGCAAAGGACTGTCCAGGGACTGCTGATCGTCATCTGATGCCCCCCATGCATCGGGTTTGAGAGATGAAAGTGCCTGAATGATGTGTCGGATGACTGTGTCATGGTCGAATAAAGCACTGCGGTGAAAGTTCTCCTTCTGGTCAGTGTACATGGGCAAGATGATATCATTTTGGAGGTTATTGAGGAGGGAAATGATTGGCTCAAAATATGCCTCATGACTTTCGGGAACCATGTCAAATTTGATTGAATAGTGATGGTTTTGAGGACACTCGGGTTGAATGTGTTGAACAGCTGGTCGTAGCATTCGGCAAGTTTCTTATTATTCTTTTGGTTCGCCGGATCTTCATAGAGAACACATATTCTGACCAGCACATAGAAGAACAACTCCAAGTCATGTAGCAAGCTGTGTATTACTGGCTGTTCAGGGCCAGCCATAATGAGCTTGGCGGCTATCCATGTCCAGGTTCCCTAGGTTCCAGGTCAGCTGGGGGACTCGAAGAAAGTATAGAAGATGTACTGTGCGGTATAGTGGACATAAATCAATTGTATGATGAGTATCTAATTTTGGGTCATCAGTGCCCATGAGGAGCACAATGTCATGCTTGTCTGTCAGCTGTGAGGCAGGAACAGTAGTGAACCCATTTTCTTTCCTGACCGGTTTGATGTGGACACGATCAGTTGGTGGTGGAACTGCCAGAGAGCCCGACCAGGGTGGTTTCAACTCTTCCACTGGTGAAATCGGGATTTCCAGCAATATAGAATGTGCCACATTGGGAGTGGCAGGGGCATTGCGAGTATAATCAGGGGGTTCTGCATCGGGAGTATAGATGAGGGGGAGCGCATTGTGAGTGCAGGCAGGGGAGACATCGGGAGTGTGGATGGGGGTGACTTTGAGGACCATATCAGGAGCGTGGACAGGGGAGGAGACCGGAGCATGGACAGGGGAGGAGACCGCAGGGACTGTCTCGGCAGGGGGCACAGGAACTGCGTAGCCCCAGTCGGCAAGTATACCTCATTGTGTGAGTGCATTCATTCTTCTCTCCAAGGTTAGCCAGGCTTGGTCAGAGAGGTAGAGTCTGAGGTATGGCTTGTGAGCTCACCATTTCTTCCTTACCAGGGCGAGCAGCAGGTTCACAAGGCTGATATCACGGTGGAGAATCCTGGCATGCTTGACAGCATTCTTGTGCACTAAAGCTCATTAAGAACCGGTGATCTGCAAATATAAGTTGATACTCACCGATAACACAATCTAGAAATGCAACTGATAGTTCCCCTAGAGACAAAAAGTCGATAAGGAGTGTACCAACAGGAAAGGTGACAAGGCGGGATATGATGCGGAGGTGAAAGTTATGTGGAGAACATGTTACGATTTCATCCTTTCTTCCTCCTTTCATTGGCTAACGTATCGTATGATTCTCCTTCCTTTTTCCATTCGCTCATCATATGACACCACTTTCTTAATGCATACAGCCTCGACTGTGCACGGCTGTGTACGTAGCATAGCTCGTCCATACGTAGTAGTTCATAGCTCGGTCTGTGCGCATCCCTCTCCAGTATTTAAACCCATGTAAAGTACCTACGACGACAGTCTTATCCATTTGTTCAAACCTCGTCTTAGACTGAGTGTGAATTAAGGGTACCGCTCCCTATCCTCATCTACTCGCTTCGGACTTAACGATAGGTCTTGAAGCCTTGAACATTGGTCGTTTGTTGTCTTGCCCTCGAGCATTACGACTCTGAAGTTTAGGTCGTTACAGAACAGATGTTTCATAGTTTTGATTGGATGAAATGAGTGGAGGCATTGACCTGAGTTTCATTGCAAAATGTTTGGCACTAACTTGCATCTCAGCGAGTAGCTCTGGAATGCCTTCAATGCTATATTGTGTGAGGATGTGGAGGATCATGCCCTCCATGTACTTTCTCAGAGGATCAATCCATGAATCCTTGACCACAACCGCAACTTCCAGCCCAGGAGTACTTGAATCCATCATGCCCTCCCAGACGGTGGTTCCCTGGCCCACCAAGCTCCGAGTCACGTCACCGATGGAAAGAATCTTGTGGAGCCATATCTTGCAGACGCGACCCTCCTTGTCAACCACTTTCAACCACTTTTTGCATGTAGCGTTGTTGGTGGTGGGGTCAGACCCGTCACCATCTGTACTGTCTGAGTCATATTCATTGACTGAATCATCCCCATCACTTGTGTAATCCTCATCATTTTTCAGTGAAGAGCATCCCTCGTCTGGCCTAGCTGTCGCATCATTTGATCCAGGATTCTTATCATCCAGGGCATGATCGGCGTCCAGTAACACTTCTTGATCACCTTGAGGTTCCGCTTCATCAACACAGGCACTGTGTTTGCCATCCCATTCGATTGACATATCAAATCCGAGACAGGAGTAGTCGGCAAGAGAAACACCTATGAGTATATGCAGAAATTCCTTTGGTGAGTTATTGATGTCGAAGGTGTGGGTAGTGATCGATCCACCATAGTCAAATATTGTTAGAGAGATGGTAGAACCAAGCAAGCGGATGCATGGGATGAAGTAGCGGCTGTTTTGTGCACACATGACGCACGACATCTTCCCAGCTATGTCCAAGAACAATTCGCCTTTTTCGACTGGTTATAGTGGTTTTTCACTTCACAGAACATTGTCACCTGTCCCCAATGATGGTTATGGGGGGAAGGGGTCCCGAAGTAACACATTATATCCAGCTTTCTGTGTGTGGGCAACCCATCTAAGAGCAAATAGGAGGACCTGGCATCCCAATGACTGTGATACGTGCGAGTTGGTACAAGAGTTGCTGGACATCAAGTGAGACTCACAAAAATGACAATCCAGAAGCCTCGCTGACAACCATGAGCACATTGTTCAAGAATATTTCCAGGTGAGCTTTGCGACCGGCGATGGATTTGGGCGCAAGTGAGGGACACACCGAAGGTGAGTGTTACGATTTCTTCATTTTTCCTTCATCCTATTGGCTCACTTGTCGTATGATTCATTTCTTCTTTTTCATTGGACTACATATGACTCCACTTCCTCATTACCATATCCGTTTGTACAGCATCAACTGCGCATGGCTGCGTACGCAGCATCGCTCATCCTTACTAGGTAGTTCATAGCCTGGTCTGTGCATTTCTCATTCCAGTATTTAAACCCATGTATTCTATGGTATTCTTTAGTCTTATCCACTTGTTTTCTCTCATCTTAGGACTTGGGAGTGAATTAAGGATACCACTCTACTCTCTCATCTTTTCTACTCGCTTTAAGCTTGATGATTAGCTTTAAAGCCTTGAACACTGGTTAAACAATTATTGTCTTGCCCTTGAGCGTCATGACTCAAGTCTAGGTTGTTACACTTGGATAAGACTCCCTACTTGAGCGCAAGACGATTACCTCAGAAGATTTACTCTAATCGCGAAGAAACGATATTCGCTACCCGAAACAATACATCAGAAAAATTGCCCAGAACTAGGTTGGAAGATACTTAGTAGTAAGCAACAATGTCGGACCCCTTCAATATGGACAATCTCAAAGCAGCACTTATTGATGCCATGAAAGAAGGAATGAAGTCTGAGGAAATGACAAAGAAGATTGCCGAGCCAGGCAAATGGGATGGTGACAAGAAAAAGTTCCGTCTATGGTGGACAAAGATACGTCTCTGGGTTTCCGCTCAAACCTGGAAAACAGACAAGGTACAGGCCACAGCAGTCTTACTACGTCTAGAGGGAAAGGTGGAACCCTTTGCCCAATTAATGATGGAGAAATACCTCGACAAAGAGACAAGCAAAGACAAGGACGGAAACTTGATTGGAGAAGCAGCTTGGCCTGACTGGACAGAGCTTCAGGAGGAATTCACGAATTTCTTCCAGATTAAAACTCTTGAGTACCAATCATATCAGGAGTTGAAGGCTCTCTGACAAGGGTCAATGCTTACCATGGACTTCCTTCAAAAGTTCGACATTCTCAAAAGAGAAGCAAAGGTGTCGAAAGGAGAGGCAGCACATCTGCTCAAGCAAGCTGTAAGGTTTACTACTTATCAGCAGGTTTCTCTCCATTGTGACATTGAAGACGATAAATACGAGGATCTGTACAAGCAATACGACGTCTACAGAAAGACATTAGAAAGGATTCACGAGGAATGAGGAGCGGCTAGGGCAGCTCAAACCCAAAGGCCTTACCGAGGACCGTATCGTCCTTCTCAGGGCCAACCAGGCCAAGACCAACCAAGGTTTACGCCCACAGGGACACAGCCTGGCCGTGGAGCTCCAATGGAGATAGGAATGCAGTATGCCGGTGATACCCGTACTTGCTACAACTGTGGAGAAGTAGGACACATTGCCCGAAACTGCAAAAAGCCGAAGAAGACAAACACAAGGTCTTCAGATCTTCCACTAGTTCAACCACAGGTAGCTGCTGGAGGGGGGTATGCCTCTCATAATGCCGCTTATGTAACAGCAGAAGCAGAAGCCTACTGGTGAGACAAGCTGGCGGTTGAAGCTAAACAGCAAGAGGCTTTAAAAGGCCAATGATCGTGGACAAAGAGGGTGTTCATGATCTAGAAGAATATACTGACAATGATTTTCCTGTATGCACAATAGGCTCTATTTTTGGGGCATCTTTCAGTGAAAGCGCGGTGTCCAAAAATGTGCTTAATTCTATGACTAACTGCTCCACAGAAATATCATCGCAAGCCCTCAACCCAAACACTCAAAAACAATTTACCCTTCAAACAAGTTTATGATTCAAAACAACTATGGGATGGAAATCAGCAAACCTTTATGCTCTGATCGATTCAGGAGTGTCTAACTCATTCATTGACTTAGATTTTTGCAGATATCACAATCTCATCCTAAATAAGCTAACCAAACCTGTCATAGTAACAAATGCTGATGGCTCTGAAGGAGCAATAGGAAGCATCACGCATCAAGTCACTGTCTTGCTAGATATTCAAGGATATTCCGAATATGCAGATTTTTACGTCACTATCCTAGGAACACACTCACTCTTCATAGGATACGACTGGCTAGAATGCCATAATCCAAAGGTTGATTGGGTTAAGAAAGAACTAATGTTTTCTAGATGCACCAGCCGATGTAAACTACATCAACAAGACCGACTACTGGCCTCCATGTTCCAACGATCTATAGAAGAAGGACTTAAGGAAAAAGTACCTGTTCAGTATCACGATTACCTTGATGTCTTTTCACAGAATGAATCTGAACGAATGCCAATCAGGAAACCATAGGATCATGCTATAGATCTCAAACCGGACTTTGAACCAAGAAAAGGTCATATCATTTCCCTTTTAGACACTGACATGGAAGAAGTTAGGACATTCATCGAAAAAGAACTCAAAAAAGGATATATTTGACCCTCCAAATCTCCTCAAACATCACCCATATTCTTCATTCCGAAGAAAGATGGTAAAAAGCGAATGGTCATTGATTACCATTATCTCAATGACGGAACAATCAAAAATGCATATCCCTTACTGCTAATCCCCCAATTGATGATTGGCTAAAAGGTGCAGATCTTTTCACCACCATGGATCTTCGATGGGGATACAACAATATCTGCATCAAAGAAGGAGACGAATGGAAAGGAGCTTTCATTACTCCTCTTGGTTCTTACGAACCATTGGTAATGTGCTTCAGGATGATGAACTCACCATCCACCTTCCAACAGATAATGAATGACGTCTTCAATGACATGTATACAGTCGTCATTATCTTTATGGACGACTGCAACATCTTCACCAAAGGAAGACCAACAGAAGAACATTGAAAGATTGTCAAAGAAGTTCTCCAACACCTTCACGAAAATGACCTTTACGTCAAACCAGAGAAATGTCACTTCGAACAAAAGAAGGTCGATTTCCTTGGAATGGTTGTCCCTAAAGAAGGTGTAGAAATGCAGAAATCCAAAGTAGCTGGTGTTCTCGACTGGCCAACTCTGACTAGGCTCAAACAAGTACAAGGGTTTCTTGGTCTTTGCAATTATTATCGACGTTTCATTGCCAATTTCGCTGACATTGCTAGGCTGCTAAACGACCTTACAAAGAAAGATGCACCCTTCGTATGAGGGCCAAAACAAGAAAAAGCATTCAACGAACTCAAAGAATGCTTTACCAAGGTACCTCTTCTTGCCTATCCAGATCAAGAAAAAGAAATGCGAGTAGAAACTGACACTAGTGACATTGCTACTGGAGGAGTATTATCGGTCAAAGGAGAAGACGGTTTGTGCAGACCAACAGCGTTTATTTCTCACTCTTTCGATAGCAAAGAACAGAACTATCCGATCTATGACAAAGAGCTCTTGGTGGTCATTCGAGCTCTCAAAGAATGGCGCCATTACCTTATTGGAAGAGCTTCTTTTGAGATCTGGATGGATCACAAAAATCTCGAATATTGGCGAAAGCCACAAACCTTATCCCCTAGACAGGCACAATGACATGCACTTCTACAAGAATTCAACTATACAATGTGCTATAAGCCAGGAACAACGAACAGACAAGCTGATGCTCTATCAAGAAGACCAGACCACGGTGATGCGGTGACCTGCACACAATGAAATACGTGCAGAAGTCATGAAGAGTCCAAATTTCCCAATGAACCAACCACCTGATCTTCTTGATAATATAGGGACAAGTAGCTCCCAATGTGATCTAATTATCCCAATTTTCCCAGATTTTTCCAGATTTTTCCCAT
>JBBPSU010000472.1:0-12293 GCA_038093755.1 Tylopilus microsporus | reverse complement strand
CAGAAAACTTGTGTTTCTGCATGATGTAGCGAATGGCCGGATCGCTTGCTAGCTTGGACAACCTTTCCAGTGCGGTCTCTGGTTTCGGCAAGTGAGACAGCGGTTCGATCTTATGAAAGACATATGTCGTCGAGGCGACCGTGGCAGAAGCAGTCGAGCGGACCTATAATCAAGATAACAGCCCAGTTCACTAGCGTACACGAACATGCGTACCTTGGCCTGAGACTTGAGGGCCCGTTCGCGCAATATCCTTTCCTTTCGCTGGTGTTCAAACTCGGTCGCGTTGAGAGAATTTATCTCCTGCGCAGTCGATCCGAGCATCTGGACCTTTAGCCCATCCCTGAGACCGATCTGGGCCAAAGTGAGGTCATTGCCATGCTGGACTTTCTTTCCTCGAAACAAGAGTTTCTGGTGGGTCGGAGGTACCGACGTCAGCTCCTCCAATAAGGCTTCCAAACGCGTCATGGGTGCATCTGGCGGCAGTGATAATTCGTGCGTCTTGCCACGAAAACTGATTGAGAGAGCGATGGTCTCCATGGCGTAAGTAGATGGTCGTTGCGGGTCAACAAGCACAGGGGCTGAGTAAGCGATCGGGTGATGCATCCGACTTTCCCACGACTCACACATAATACGAACTTCAACGCTTTGAGTCTCGACGAGCTGCGAGTTTCGATCAGCGACTATGTGTGCAGCATCAGTATTGTCTAGCACCTTGCCGTCAGTGCTACTACACCGGACGTGTGATTGCGGCCACAGGAAACTCACTCCTACTACCATACTTCATCCATCCCCTCGCCCTCACAACCCGTGCCGCAAACTATGGAGCCAACGGAAAACTATCGGCGTCAAGGTGTTCAACGGAAAAACGGGACCAGGAGTCTTAACAGGGCGACGAGTCAAGACTCGGGAAGTAGTACAGAGAGACGAATGACTCCACTGGCGGGACAACTGTGGACTCGGGTAATCGACCCTGGGAAGCGACGGTTCTGGATTCGACTTGGCGTGCCCGACGGGAAAAGTGCGCCTCGCCGCATGAGAGCAGGGCCTGGGCTTGATGTGACACCGACGGAAGACTGACCGGGTTTTACTTATGGCCGACGCACCGCGAGATCCTGCCAATATCGCGATGACATCGTGCCTGCAGACGCCATGTTCCAGCTTGAGCATGAGCACCATTAATAATTGCAAGTAGTCGCATAGTATCTTAGGTGTGCATACAACTCGTTAACCGATGGCAATGCTAACCTAACTAGTATATGATGCAGTTACAATGGTCGCTTAATTGACAGTCGTCGAGTAGTCGCATGGACACTGTCAATGACTCGGATCAGTGTATCATGCTGAACCTGCTCGTGTGAGCAAGCTCGGCTCCATGCGTCGAGGAGTCTTTTCAGTGCTATGAGGGCTGGTCCCTGCCTATGAGTGTCCAAATGCACCTTTATTGTGCGCACAACATTCTCGGGGTGAGCGCACAACATTCATGAGTGAGCGCACAACACATTCTGATGAGCGCACAACATGACTGGATGAGCGCACAACACATTCCGACAAGCACACAACATTGCTGAGGTGAGCGCACAACTCCACCAACTAGTACACACGGATTAGCATAAACATCCTTACGGCTGAACATGAGGATGTACTCGATATGACATGTAGGCAATATGCGAAATAAATTCAATCAAGCTACTGTACGAACCCCAATGTGTTTCCGAATATGCTCATCCGTCTGAAGTTCCATCACCTCCAAGACGGCAATGTCCTGCAATGCCTCTTCAGTCTTCCGAGTCAGTGCATCCGCGCCCTTCATTTGGGAAAGGGTAGCCTCCTTGCATGAGATGCAAAGGCCAGGAATGTCCGTCCGTTCCAATAGCGCCAGAAGCTCCTCTCCCCGACATGGGGATTCCGGGTGCAGCAGCTGTCGCCCAACACCATTCCACCACTCATCCTTCCACACTGCAGCACATTGCACCCGAGTTTTACATGCAGTAGGTTGCACAAGTTCAGGTTCGCTGTATGCGATAGCTCGGTAGTTCTCTTCGACCAACATCAGCAAACCACTCTTTTTCCCACAGGCTGTCACAGTGATGACAGTGGCTTACAGCATTGCCACAGTGCTGCCACAGTGCTGCCACAGTGCTGTCACAGTGACACAATGCTGTGCACTACTGTACATAATATCAGGGGTTTGCTGATGAATGCTTTCGTATGGCTGAGAGTGTAATAATAGTCTAGACCCATGTGGTGAGCTTCGGAACGGGATATAGATGAAAGAGGTCGGGTCATCATCTCTCGAAAAGCAGGCTCAACCCATTGATCCACACGATACAGACGGCCGAGTTGAAGTTTGAGCGAGGTCTCAACTGATGACAGGCGAGCGAGTTCCGCAGTCGCATACTGAAAGCCTTGATTGATCTCGAAAAAGGTAGATAACTTGAGGACAGAGATAAGGAAATCTTGACGTTCATCCTCGCCAGCATAGCTGCTTAGTACCACACAGTAAGCATGTTTACATCGAACTACTGGACAGAATGAGACTCACCCGCCAAATAAAAACATCAAAAGATGATCAAATTCACGTCGAACTATGCCACGAAGCACGATGGGATTCTCATCAGAGCTTCCCTCTCGAACCTTATCACTGGTTATACTGTGGCCTGGTGGAGGTGGAGCCTGAGGCAGCGAAAGGAGGGAGTCAAGTACAGATGAACGTGAGGCCAGAAGTCCAGGGTATAGTCGATAGAGCATTCCACGTGTTTTCTCTGGAACCTGCAAGTGATACTAGAAGTCAGCACCAAGCACAGGATCACCATCATATGAAAAGGGCCTAACCAAGAATACGACTGTCCCATCGGGGAAATAAAATTCTGGGTGATGTTCTTGAGGAACGGACAGCGACATAGTTGAATTGTCGAAAGCAGAGGACCGCGATGGTGGGAACCTCATGGAACCGATTTCCAAACAGGGCTTTCATTCCCATGGTTCTCTCAGGCTGCTTTGAACGCACCAGTGCGGCACAACATTTACTACATTGCACGCCAGTCCTGCACTGTAGTCAGGTAGATAGTACATTACTACAATCGAGAATGTTCTGAGAATTGCTCAACGCCACTCCCTCGTCCCCCATCTCATCATGAATAGTACATCAGCAAACCCCTGATATTATGTACAGTAGTGCACAGCATTGTGTCACTGTGACAGCACTGTGGCAACACTGTGGCAGCACTGTGGCGATGCTGTAAGCCACTGTCATCACTGTGACAGCCTGTGGGAAAAAGAGTGGTTTGCTGATGTAGGTATTGGCACGGGTATGGGTAACCTGCGCGTGGTATGGGTTTTGATACCCCTGGCCTGCGTGTCGTGTCGTGTCGCATCGCGTCGTCATCATCGTCGTCCTGGTCACGCTGTCTAGGTGCGCGCACTCGGTCTCGATCAACTCTGGTGCCTCCATCTTCGCGTATCGCGGTCCGGGATCGCTCCTCTACGGTCTCCAGTCGATATGCAAGGTATCGAATGGTTCGACTTGCCCGATTCGGCTTCAACGTGTCCGGACGACTCGGTAGGTCAACCTGTCACAGTGTGGCTGACATCCGAGTCTTGTAGATCACGTTTTGATTCGACCTTGACGACGTGGTGGGTTCGGATGGGTAAGGTCGTTGGGCATGGTTGGGAGGCGGTGTGGATGGTGCAGGTGCGTCACTCGTTGCGTCCTGTCACTGCCCGTGCTGATCCGTTTGGTATTCAGCTAGCGCCTCCGTCTCAACTCGTTTCGAGTCGCGGCGTGGTGTGCTCGTTGCGCCATCCATATCCCATCGTCCTGCATCGCATTCGACGCATTTCGCATCGTTTGCGCAGTCCCAATCACCCTCGATACGTCCCAACTCGATCTGGTCGCCCTCAGCACCTCCTGGCCCTGTATCTCGATGTAGTGCGTTCGTTTCGATGTCGGGCTTGTCCCGATCAGCCCTCAGGCTGGGTCTTCCCTGGTGCTGTGGCAGTCGCGTCGTACCACCGTATCGCGTTTCAGGCCGTCTGGATGCTCTGGAGGTCCATATGGTGAGTTCTCTTCCTCACCCTGCTCCAAGCGTTCTCAGACGCGTTCCGACGTGTTCTGCAGCTCCTTCAGTACAAGTATTGCGTCTTCATCACGACTAGGTGCTCCCGTTGCGTGCGTTTCGCATCCTGGGGTGTCCTGGGTCATATTTGGTGTGCAGTCGGGTTTGGAGAAGGTACAGGGAGAGCGCGAGACTGCCAGTGGGGCCGATGAGGCAGGAGTTATGAAAAAGGCAAGTGGCGATGAGCGAGGGGGGATAGATGGGAGGGATACATTGTTGTAGGGCTGCCAATGAACCCTTGCGTGCGTGGTGGAAGGAGGGCCCTGGTGGAGGAAAACGTGAGCAGCGGCTTGACGGACCATGAATTGAGCAGAGATATGATTGATTTCTCACAGAGGTTCCCTCTCGAACTTCTTCTGTGGTACTTTGGCCAGCTAGAGCTCGAGGCATTGAAAGGCAGGAGTCAAGTACCGATGAGTGATGCCAGAATGACCGCGTTGCGATGTGGTGGGAACTTCATGAAACGGATTCCCGAAACAGGGTTCATGTTTCCCAGTCAAACCTCACACCGCCAACTTGCTCGTAAGTGTCTGTCTGTCCGCATTTTGGACCAACCAACATAAGTTCAAACAGGATTAATTGACATAAAGCTCAGTCTATGTCCGAGTCTGGGCCGCTCCTTGGTCATGTCGAACAGCCTCAGCCTGAGTGGCACCTTAGCGAAGCCCTCCCGCCGCTTCCTCCTCGAGATTACTGGAGTCCTGACATATCCCATGCGCATGACATCCTTCATCACGCTTACCAGCATGCTGCAGGCTTGTTACGTGAAGAAGATTGCGACCCACTTCGCATTCGGATTCATGTAGATCAAATTACTCAGCAAATGATACCACTGCTCGAGTTGCTCCACCGCGAAATGGGAGAGATTGAGTGGACAACGATGTATGCAATGTTTTTTGGCCGACTTCTGTGTTCCCTCAAGAATCTTGCACTCTCCGCATCCGAACGGTGAGTGGAGATCTTTTTAGTACACAATGACTTAATTGTGATTACTCCACAGGGATTCTATAGAAAACCTCATTCACGTTATCCCTGTAATATCTGAGCCTCCTGTCCGTCGCGGTTGTGGTCGTCCACGCCTACAGTTTGACACTGCATGGTTGGCTGATGCATTGTCCCCATCTCGTCGCATTCCCAAGCAAACCCTTGCGCGGTTACTTGGGATACATCGCAATACATTACGCCGTCATCTGAGGACCAATGGCATAGATAAAGAATATTCTCCCATTACTGATGAAGATCTAGAAACCCTCATCCGTTTGTACAAGCGAGACCGTCCAAACGCCGGTTTACGCTTTATCACAGCCTTTTTGAATTTTCATGGTCTGCACGTACAGCGGGCTCGAATTCGATTGTCCATGCAACACATCAACCCACTCGGTCGGTTCGTTCGCTATCACAATGCCATTCGACGTCGGGTGTATGAATCCCCCCGATCTAACTACGTGTGGCACATCGATGGCCATCATAAGTTGATCCGCTGGGGCATTGTCATTCATGGCATGATTGATGGATTCTGCCGAACAGTGCGCCGTTTATCATGATGTGTGAATTTTTTTGGTTCATTTCGTTTTTAGGTGGTTGGCATGCAAGCAAACACAGACAATCGCGCACGAACAGTACTCGACCTCTTCCTAATGGCTGTTCAATCATATGGAACACCTTCACACGTTCGTGGGGACCGCGGTGGTGAGAACATAGATGTTGCTACTTGGATGGTCCGACATCGTGGGCCCAACCGGTCCTCCTTTTTGTGGGGGCGATCAACACAAAACTCTCGCATTGAGAGACTTTGGGTTGACACGGGCATTAATTTTGTTCGTCGATGGAAGGCCTTTTTCATCCGCCTTGAGGACATTCATTGTCTCGACATTAGCAATCCACACCACTTGTGGTTATTGCATTTCCTTTTTCTTGCGTGGCTGAATGACGACTGTCTGCAATTCCAGAACGACTGGAATCACCATCCAATTTCCAAGCAAGGATGAAACCAGTCACCATTGGTACGTTATCTACTACTCCGATCACATTAACCATGACTGACCTCATCTTCACACAGGATATGCGGTTCCTCTCTGCCACACAACATGGCATCTATGCTGAGCCCAGGCCTGAAGAACAGGGTGATGGCAATTTGGATCTGGAAGCCGAGCAGTACAGCAACATCAAGCATGCTGCCATCGCCACGCCATCGACCACGTCACCATTTCCCACCACACAGGGCTTTGATGTATTCAAATTGGCACTGCAGGAGACTCAAGAACGTGGACTTATCCCAATGGGATACAGAGTTACTGATGCTGAGTGGCCAAGCGGCTCGTATCCTGAGGTTGAGTTAATTTCCGTTGGTCGTGGGAAACGCGAGTATGTTGTGGAGCTCCCATTTGATGTTTGGTGGATTCGTAGTGTTTTGTGGGTGCAAGGTTTGGACGTCATGACCCGCATTTGCATGATGGCAAGTGAGGAGTTATAGCTTGCCGTTTAGTATATAAGTCTGCTGCAGGAAATATGACAGTTGTGGTCTTTTTTACCTTCCGCTCCTTTTTTCTTGATGTCACCTAGCGACGATGCCTCGTCTTCCGAGTCCTCAGCACCATGTTCCCAGTTCATCGCGGGAGCTGGGAGGAAAGGAAATCGGTGCACTACCTGCTATGAGAAGCAGCAGAACCACCACTCTTCCTCCCCTGATGGTTCAATAACGACGCCACACAATCTCCCTCCACTTTCCTCCGGTTCTGCTAACAGTTTGCAAAGCACACAGGCACCAACCATGACTGTGGCTGGTTCTAGCCTCGCCCTTCCCTCAGCTGCCGTGGCCACCGCAGCTCATGGAGACGTTGCGAGTATCCAGGAGATCATTGAATGCTATGCTGGCAAGACTCGGAGTGGGATGAAACTTCGTCCTCGTGTGATGTCAGGCACCATGGCCAAGGGTGAAGTCATCTCTGGCTTTCGTACAAAGAATAGCGTGTTTCGAAAGGTATGTACCCCTTCCTGCAAGTGGCAGTACCACTGGCATGTCACTAACCATATCAAATAGAGTAAAACTGGGTCTCGCCCTCCGAGTCTTGGACAAGGCTCAAAGTTGGTCAAGGTTGGTACGGTCATGATGATCCCCCTTGGGCTCAATCCTGGGGTACGTGTCAATCTTACAACCGGCATACTACTCACTGTGACTTCTTCAGACTGAGAGGTTGCAGTCGAATAAAAAACCGAGAGGATCTGAACTTGAAACCTACCGCCGGTACGGTCTGCTGGTGGATACAGATGGCAAAAAGGATTTAGAGTTCAATGTCTCCTGGTCTATGGTCGATATCGACCTGTGGCTCCGTCGCCTGTTGCCAAAAGCATTTGAGTGGCTTGATGCTTGCCGCGGGCCCCTCGACATCCACTGGGTGCTTCTTAACTCAGACCGCTTTAGCCTTTTTGTTCTCACACGGCCGACAATCACTGGAAGAGAGCTTGATGAAGTTAAGGGTTCAGCTGGCCGTTCAATCATGTCACGTTCCATTATCATCGGTATGTGCTCACCCTTGATGCCCACAGTGTCTAATGTTGTTGGGCCTGCAGCTCCCAAAGTCCCCATCTCGTTTACCATATATTCTGACTGGGATAAAGCTATACGTCGGAGCTTACATGCTAGCGCACACCAGGCACAAGGCGACATCTCAACAATCGCCAACTCAGATTCTGATAGAAACTACAGCACTCCCGATGAAATTTCCGACTACTCCAGTGATGTGGCTGACGCCTATGTGCCAACTAGGACACAAGACAACAAAGGAAAAGGACGAGTTGTCTCGGATGATGATATTCAGATCGTCGCTGCCAGCACAAGTCAGTCCAATGCCACACCTCGTATCTTTGATGAGCCAGACTCTCCGGATGTCTCCACCCTTGCAAGTGGCTCCGACGTTCTTGCAGGTTCATTAATCCTGTTTCGTAGTATTCACATGACTGCTATTGACCATTATTGTGACTGGTAGTCGCAACTACGAGTTGGCCCTGGTCCCAAATCGGATTGAAACGCGCTGCATCTACCACGTTTGAAACCAGGGTGGACAGTGCCGCAAATGGACTCAGAGGCAAACGAATCAAATCCGAAAACTACCATGCCAGTGGTGGGCATCAGGCTGCTGGATCATTCGAGTTAGCTGCTCTCCCAGAGCGTCGCCCCTCTGCCTTACACCCGGCTCAGAAACCCACCCGAAACCCATGGGCATAGACTCGGACTTGGACAGGTCTACCAGTGTATTTTTTCCATTGCCATTTCAAAGTCCCCATGCTCCGAGTTCAAGTATAACTGCTTAGTTGGCTTACAGAGTTACGGTTGCACATGCACTCATTCAGCTCAATCCCCATTCCTTAATGCATTTTTCATTGCACATGGATCACTTACACGTACTATGTAGTACATAAGTCAGACTGACATCACACTCGCTCCACTTACAACAGTATAGGCCTGCTAGTACTATCACTCGGACACATCCATAGCTTACTTTGAGAAATGACTATCATGGTCTAATGTTTTAACCTGCACCGTTGTGCGCTCAAGTCGCGGAAGTTGCCAGTGTGCGCTCACCCGGTAATGACGTGCGCTCACCCGGCGGCAATGATGTGCGCTCACCTAGCAATGATGTGTGCTCACCCGGGAATGATGTGCGCTCACCCGGGAATGTTGTGCGCGTGAATAAAAGTGCATTTGGCCCCTCATACCTGCCGGCCACCTTACGCATTAAGTCGGCCACGCCAATCATGATCACTGCCAACAAATCAATCCAAAGCAAACCGCATGGCTCTTATGGTCTCCAGGAACATGCACGACTGGCTAAAGGTCATGGCATCACTTCGAGAGCTAATACCCTTTTGTAAGGACACCAGGACGCGCGACCGAGGTATAAAGAGTTCGTGATTTTCTTTTGTGCTAGGTTTTCATTTGATCAACGATTTGCAGTTCCCTCATTTTTATTATGGTCTGCAAGTTCGCCATCCTCAGCAACATTTTGCTCGCCTCTCGGGCTCTAGCTGTCCCTTCCTCTCGGTTAGAGGCTGGCCAGCTTGAAGCTCCTAGTCGCAAGAACTGGGCCGGCGCTATCTGGGACCAAAGTCAAGTTCGTGTCATACCAATGGTCCACGATGATCCACATTCTTATGATTTATCTAACAGGGAACTTTTACTACTGTCACTGGTACCTTCACCGTCCCCACCATTGTGAGTGAAGGCTCTGCCTCTGCCCGCATGTGGTCTACCGAGGTTTATCTTATTCATGTGAGTAAACACGTCCCCCTCGTGCCGACGCAATGACGTATGCATCCGCGCGCAGTCTCCTAATTGGCATCAAATCCATCCAGAATCTCCCGGGATCACCTGTGCCGAGCCATGTTTTTGCTGTGGTATAGTGTCCGAGACATCTGCTCGCCTGGTAATTTGCTGCATGCTGATGCTTCGATTCGTCACGGTGGTAGGCTCCACGTGGACTGGTCCCATTTTCAGAAACTCGTTAAGCTCATCGGCGACCATGTGTCCCTTTCTCCGGTCTGAACATCACCTCATTGCGAACCCCTTCCGCATAGCGTCTCGTGTGCTACATTTTCCACAGAAACCAATCCAAAGCGAAGTTGCGGCCCATATAGTCACCACGGCTAAGCCTTACCGCCCATGGCCTCACACGGACAGTAGCAGATACGCATGCAGCTGCACCGAGAGGCGCACCTATCGACGCCCTCTCGTGTGAAAACAGCAAACGCACACAAGCCTTCCTTTGCGCTCTCCTGCGCTCCAGGCTCCCGCTTCTCGAAAAAACGATCAACAGCTCCTTCATCTCCATCATGGTTTCCAAGTTTAGCATTCTTAGCAACTTTTTGCTCGTCTCTCTGGCTTTGGCTGCTCCTTCGTCTCGGCTGCAAGCCTGTCTTGCCCGCCGTCGGGAGAATCACCAGTCACGAATCATCAACCGTGTTGAGTCGCCTGGTGACGATGTCTCTCGTGTTACTTACAGCCAGAACTGGGCTGGTGTTGTCTGGAACAAGGGTACTGTTCGTGTTATTCCGATACTTGCGATCGTCTTCGGTCTCACCCTTTCTCCAACAGGAGTTTTCACTAGTATTAGCGCTACCTTCCAAATTCCCACCCCGGGAGGCAATGACGGTTCTGCCTCTGGTTGGGTTGGCATCGACGGTGACTCCTGCCAAAATGCTATCCTCCAGACTGGGGTAGACTTCACTCTCAGCGGCGGGCAGGTCTCGTACGATGGTAAGGTTGATCCCCCCAAGTTCATCCATTGTTTGTCGAATATCCTGGTACGAGTAGTTCCCTGACAATGCGTACGACTTCTCTAGCATCACCATTAACCCTGGTGACACGATCTACGCCACCGTCATTGCTACCTCTACGACTTCCGGCACTGCCATCATCGAGAACTTGATCAACAGTCAGCAGGTCTCTCAGGACCTTACCTCTTCTTCCGCTCTTTGCGGGCAGGACGTTGAGTGGATCGTCGAATACTGAGCAAAATGGTGGCCTCGTTCCCCTTGTGAACTTTGGCTCCGTGACCTTCAACAGTGCCACAGCTGCTCTGGTGGCACTACCTCTACACCCTAACGGTGTCACGATCATCGACATCAAGCAAAACAACCAGGTCTTCACGGTCGCCTCTACAAGCGGAAACACCCTCGCCGTGACGTACTAGTATGTCTAAATAGTTGACGGGTTGCTAGTCAGTTTTTCGTTGTTAAGTTTGGGAGGAGTTCATTGGGATGCGCTGGCGGGGTTGGTGGTTCTATCACGGTTGTAAATGTGAATGTAACGAATTCCATGTATTGCTTCATGTACGCGAACTCAAACTTGCGGGCTTTATCAGAGTGATATCTATATTGCTGTGGATTGTTTACGCGTCCTCCACGAATTTGCTTCGGATGCTAACCTGCTAGTGCGTGTCAATCTCGATGCACCTGCATCCGCGCGGAAGTAACGGGATCGGAGAAGACCAGGCACCTGTAAGCATTAGTACTAAGATCAGAGGGGAGCGAACACTAACTCAGGCTCATTAGGTACTCGACTAGGTAATTGCAACTTGGGACCAATTTATGTCAACGGCTACGCCACGCCCAGGCATCTTCTTGGCGGCGATTCCAACCTTAACTGCGCACCACCATGGACGTGCCAGTGGAGGCAACAAGTGTAGCTGCAACACAGGACCTCTTGAATGTCACTGCAGACTCCCTCGCCAGACATTGTGGGCTCATCAGCGACGCGGCGAATCCGGACACAAGATCTGAAGAGGGCAGACTCGTACTTTTTAGGCGACAGGTACATTTCCATGCCACTGGAATGGCTACACGAAGCTTTATGTCTTGATGGATATTAGCTTGCTCTCGTGCAGAGATGGCCTCGGCCCAAAGCAGAAGCGCTCTACTGGTGAGCCACGACCCCACCAGTATCGTAGTTTACCCAGCTGGAACAGTATTGACCCTTCAAGATAGTGAATTCTCTGCCAAGTATATTCCCCAGCTGGTCGCACAGTATCAAAAATGTGCCACTCCGTTCAACACGGCGATGATGGCGATCAATGTCCTGTGCCACCTGTGAGCACGCCGTCCTCGTGTACGATTTTGTGGCCCAACACATCGATCCACAGGCCCTACTTTATTCGTTTCCAAAGGACACCTGCAGCTTCTGACCTGGTGGTATTGCAAGCCACTCGGATTGCCAACGGCATGAACGACTCCTCCCCACCAGAGGTCATCGCGGAAGTGTGCCAGTTCCTGTCTACACTTCTCGTCCTCCAGGGGACGACGGCCATTCCGGAAGACGTCAAACAGAAGCTCATTCCGAAGTTCAGCGTATGGCGGCGTCGCTACGATGGCCAGTTTCCAGGAGAGACCGCTGAGCGCTGCTACCAAGCCTTGAGAGGATCCCTGTATGCGCGCGTATCACCCGCGATCATGTTCAAGGCTGATGCCCCGGCAGCGAAATGACGAGGATGACGAGGATGATGAAAGAGCAGCTCGAGTTGCCTCTGAGCCAGTGCGGTTTTCGAGACTGTGGCCTTCGAGTAGATTCGGTCGGTCTGGAACTCAAACAGTGCAGCAGGCAAGCAATTCCTTGGCTGAATACGAGTGCGAGAACATAGTATTGACCATGCATCTTTCCAGGTGCAAATCGGCAGTCTATGTATG
>JBBPSU010000471.1:0-12295 GCA_038093755.1 Tylopilus microsporus | reverse complement strand
CCACGGTGATGCCAAGACGGGGGGTGGGCGTACTGGTGGTAGTGATGTCCTTGTGGGAGACGACATCGTCGAGCGTGACCGGCCGGTATTTTTCTACCCTGAAAGGGAGGGGCGTTAGGAGCCAGAGACGCGGCCCATTCGAGGGACGTACCAGGGAAGTGTATCGCCGTCTGCGTAGAGTCTAAGGTCTTCAGCTTTTTCTTTTTCTTTTCCTATGGAAGGGATGGCATCCATGTCCATGTCGACGTCGCTATCCATGTCGCGGTGCGCGTACAAGGTCGAGCGCGAGCCACGGACGCGACGCGACGGGGCTTGTTCATTACATTCTTGGATATTACCACGCACGGACCATCATCACAAAATTAAGGTTTACACACTCGCCACAGATCACTTTTTCCTCCTAACCACGACCAGCGGCTTGCTTTTGTCGACGACTCCACCGTTTAGTTCGTTGGACAGACAAACGCATCCGAAAAGATGCAGATTTTCGTCAAGACGTAGGTTTTCATCGCTGTTGCATCGCATATATTGACCCGCTGGATGTAGCCTCACGGGCAAGACCATCACCCTCGAGGTCGAGTCCTCTGACACCATCGACAATGTCAAAACAAAGATTCAAGACAAGGAAGGGTACGCCGATCGCTTACGTCGTCGATCTCTTCCGCTCATCGCCCGTGGTGTAGTATCCCCCCGGACCAGCAACGTCTGATCTTTGCTGGCAAGCAACTCGAAGATGGTCGCACCCTCAGCGACTACAACATTCAAAAGGAATCCACCCTCCACTTGGTCCTTCGCCTTCGTGGTGGTGCCAAGAAGCGCAAGAAGAAGACGTACAACGTGCGCTCGGCGTCGTCCGCTGTGGTGTGCCGACGCTGACAGACATCTGGCGATGTAGACTCCCAAGAAGATCAAGCACAAGCGCAAGAAGGTCAAGATGTCCATCCTCAAGTACTACAAGGTGGATTCGGACGGCAAAATCAAGCGTCTTCGACGCGAGTGCCCCACGGCCGAATGTGGTGCCGGTGTCTTTGTATGTTCCAACGCACTTATCTTTACCGCCCTTGTTTTAACTCTGGGCCTGTAGATGGCCTTCCACAAAGATCGCCAGTACTGTGGCAAGTGCGGTCTGACCTACACTTTTGCTCCAGGTACCAAGCCACCCGTAGTGTAGATTTAGACTATTGTCACCTCATGTTGTATGCGTAGGACTGAACTCGTCGGATTCACAACGAATTACATGAATGGTATCTGGTCTATTTGCAAGTCTATATGATGCACGTCTAGTCCAAGTCTATCACGATGATCTATGAGTCTCTAAGCTCCACGAATAAAATTGGAAACACTGGCTTGAATAGCATCCCATGCATCCTCGTGTTCGCTGGGAAATCCAGGCGTCACGTCCAACAAAGACGGGAACAACCTAGACAACATCGCCGACAGCGACGCCACGTCCGGTGGGGCACGGGAACAGATCGACAATGACGTCAGGGGATGCGACGACGCCGTCCGAGTCGCATCCGCGTCCGAGGGCGCACCCGCACCGACATCCAGCGCGATGACGAGGCTCTCGAGGCGCGTGCACCCCTTGGCCAGCACGACGAGGCTCGCGAGTGACGTCTTCGGCGTCCACGCCGCATCGGCGTGCTCGAGGGCGGTGCGCGCCCCGAGGTGGAGGCGCTCAAGGCTCGGCCACCACGTCGCTATCGTCCCGATCGCCGCATCCGATAGGTCGGGTGGTGAGCTCGCGTCGAGTATGAACGATCGAAGGGGTAATTTGGAGAGTGGGAGCAAGTGGTCTAGAGTGAAGTATTTGTCTAGGGTGTGTGCAGGTGTGTCTTCGGAGTCGTCTATGGATATGGCATGTTCGAGAGTGAGATGATGGAGCGGAAAAGTGGACATGGCGTTGAAAAGGCCGTCAAAGGCTGATGCTGGGCCAGGGGTAATAGCATCTATGTGAAGAGAACGAAGCATGCATGGAGGCAAACGTTCGAGTATCGAGGCTACGAGCACGGGTTGAGCACGGATCTTTAGTCTCTCCAGAGCGGGGAAGAATGGGGTAGCAGAGTTTCGAGCAGTTGTGGTCGACATAGATAAGCGATCCGCGTGCACGTCGAATTCCACCAAGAAAGGGAAGGTAGACACCGTCATGAAGGACTGCTCCGTCAAGGAGGAGAGATGCAACGACAAGGAGCGTAAGGTAGTGATACTGCTGAGAGGCATGTGAAGGCATTCCGACGAATGTCCTCTAACAGACAATTGCTCCAATAGAGTGCACCCTTTCAGATGAGACATCATATCATGGACGGTTGTTGAGGTCGAGCTGGGTTTGGTGTAGCCCACTTGCAGTACGAGAGTCCGAAGCCGAGGAGCCAGGCACATACGCAAGGTGACTTCCCCAATGGCTCTGCTCTCGATACGAGCAGACTCGAGGTTATTCATCTGTCGAAAAATCTGAATAGGAATACTCGCTAGGTCGGCAAGCACGCGATGACAGTGTGTAATGTGTTTGACACGAAGAGCATATGAGTGGAAGGTCAAGGACATGTCTTGTGTCATCGATTCACATCGCTATAATACACACCAATCAGTACTAGTGACTATTCATCCAGTTCGGTGATGCGTACGTACAATGTTACCATTCTCCATCGAAAATCCTGGTAGAAGGGATAGCAGCGGTACAGCTGACGGAAGTCGTCTCCAAATGCAATCTAGGGCAGGGTCCTTCCATGCTTGACAACACCTCGCAGCACGGCACAGAGATGATTTGCCATCATCCAAGACAAGCTCGAATGCGAGTCGGAGGATTTCATCGACGAGGAGGGCTGGATGCATCGCTCCGCTTCGGGATGAATAGTGAGTGAAATATAAGTAGCCGTGGGTCGTACCACCCAAACAAACGTACCTCTAACCCCAGTCACCGTCCGCCCATCAAGAGAGGTCCGCTCCACAAGTTGAAGTATGTAGTTATAACTTGGGCGGTATCCGATAAATTTTGTAAAGTCGGGCTCCCATTCGACACATGGCACAGCCTCATCCAGGACCAGTAGATTGCCGGCAAACCCCCGTTCGTCCGAGTCGGACTGTCAATCTTTGAAGTTTTGACGTCAATAACAGAATAATATCGTTTGGCTCTTTGGCGACATGAGCTTCCATGTCGGCGAACTCAGAACGGGTTGTCACGCACGATACGTGGAGTACACTGGCAGGGTGTGATCCAATTGTTGAAAGCTACCTTGTCTGCGGTGTATCCAAGACGCTAGCAATGCTGGGCGAGTCCACCTTGCTAGGTCTCGTGCGCGGAGGTTCTCCATGGGCATTACGCATGACATCGTTCATTCATGCTGGTTCAATCCGATGGAGATCTGTGTGACTGACGGATATATTTCCCGTTTGCGTCTCGACTCTTCAAACTCTTGCTGCCTTTGTCGCTTCTTTTCTTTTCTACGCCCGTCATTGCGCAATGCCCCTTGGAACACCCAGCTATACTAGGTGATCAGACTGTTCACGGTGGATAGAAACACAGCACGTGCTTTTGTCTGTTGATGGTGAACGCCCCATATAATGAATGCAGAGATAGCACACGAAGTAGCCAGGGTGAGATCCGACTGGTGGGACCTTTGGATTAGCACTGGCAGTATGCAAGGTATGAGCAGGCATCGCAGAGTTTATTCTTTGAGTAGTCCTGGCCCGCCATCATGCTCACTTCCCCCACCACATCACCCATCAGCTAGTAGATATATTAGTGGTAGCATGGGGCGCATGGCACGTATCATTATCGTTACCGTGTCCTCGCCCTCGCCCTCATTGCCGGCGAAGGGACGGGCCAAGCGAGGTCGTCGTATGGCATGCGTTGTTGTCATCGTCGTCACCATGTCCTCGCTCTCGTGCTCATTGCGTATTAATAGCACAAGGCGCGCGTCAGGTGTCGTTGTCAATGTCATTGTCGTCGTCGCCGTGTCGTCGGAAGGGGCGGGCGGTGTAACGTAAGCTAGTGCACTAGTTACATAATTTTTGACACGTGCAGACAGGCTATATGTATCATGATAAGTATGTTCGAACTTCGAAGCGATTTTTGTGCGACGCGACAGGCCAAACTTGTGCAGATTTTCCGCACACATCTCGTGGGTTTTTTGAAAACACTGTTCCAGATTACACTCGAAGGGCCACATCTGTGGCAAAACCCGCTACGCTCCAACGCTCGCGCACTCTTCCGTGCCTCCACCTCCCTTGATATGTTCTTGTCCCCCTGTATACACTCCAATGTGACACACTCGTACCGGGCCACGTTTACTTCCATGACTCTCGTATTTCACCTCAAACAAATGTTTGGGTCGAAACGTAGATCGGAAAATAAGTGCATTGTCTCAAAAAGCTGATTCATCTGAGACAATTTGCCAATTGTTAATTTTTCATAAGACTGCTGCATAAACTTTGGTTGGTGATTCAAACTCGACACAAAACCAACATGCGATGCGGTCACATGCATCCAGTACATGACATGTATGAAGCAGTGCTAGCACTACTACAGAGCTGCTGAGTATCCTAGATGCTCACAGTATCCTGCGCGATCAGTGAGAGAAGGAGAGGAGAGAGGGCTGAGGGGCGCAGATGGCATGGTGGGTGGGAGCTCATCATCATCCTCAAGGTTGACATTATCTGCAGCAAGAGAGGGAGAGGGCACACGAGTATTGCAAAGAACAAGACACAAAGAACAAGACACAGAAAGGAAACCCACTCCTGACCAATGATGACATCACAGTCAATGTCTGTGAAGTCAATGGTGACATCGGCAGTGAAAAAGGAACGGCCGTATTCAGCTTGCACCATTGCATGATGTCATGCAAAGCACAAGGGTAGAGTGTCACTGACTTGGAGTGTCACAGAGAGAAGAGTTTGATACATCAAGATCAAAGCAGCCATGAACCAGACAACCATCGATGAACATCGATGAACATGACAAACAGAAGATGTAGGCAGAGGTCCAACCAGTGAAGTAGCAAATAGACAGAAACAGAGACCAACAAACAAAAATGCAAACCTTATTTTTACCCGCAAGAGAAAAACGCAAGCGACGACCAAAACCCAGCTACTTACGTAGCGGGAAAAAGACTATCAAGTTGTGAAAAGATCAAGGCACGATGCATACGAAACAAAGCAAATCTTAGCTGGCATGTCACGGTCATGAGGCGCCCGCCAACCCTAGTTTCCTGGGGTCAGGATTCGTGTCAACTCGTCCAAAAGGCTTTGGTCGTCTGGTGTAAGATCCGATCTCTTGACTCGGGTGTGAAAGTCACGACCGAGCCAATCTCTCCACTTTTTCCTCATCTCCTCCGGGAACCTTGGTAGGTAGGCACGGATGGTAGAGAGGAACCGGAGCCCAGTGGTACGTCTATGAGGATCTGCCATTGGAGATGCAATCGCACGATAGATATAGAGGTGAAAGTCCTGACGAGGTATCAAGAGTGCCATTAACTCATCGAGATCCACGCCAGATGGTTCGCAGGTAGCCAAAAGGATTTCAAGACTGATCTGCTGAGCACGGTTGTGGCGTGTATCATGAAGAAGGTAGTCAACGACGTCAACGTTGAGCCATAGCAATTTGGTGGCAGGAGCGGAGCTCGCTTTGAAGAGGCATAAGAGGTATATTGACCAGTCCGAGACCTCGGTTGCGGCATCTTTCAGGACCAGATAGCGGAGAAGTAAAACTAGCATTTGACCGTTGGTGTCATTATAGAATTGGAGAGCCTCCTCGTGACAAGGGTCAGTAGCGGCTAATTCGATGGTGTTGATCATTAGCTGACGTGGAACACGTGTCGGTTGATTGCTTGCCGAAGAGTATACCACGAACGCCAATTTGTGCACTGAGGTTCGTATTTCATCTGGCCACGAGGTTCTATAAATCGTTTGCAGTGCAGACCTGATCTCCTTCAATGTGTGCGGAATGCACCCTTCTTTCAACAGGAAGGGTGACGTGTCTGCAGTAGCATCATGTAAATTATCCAGAATTTGACACAGGACCTTCTTCCAGTTCACGTTGCTGACCCGGAAACCACTGTGCTGCTGATAAGCAATGCGCCATGATATCAACAGCTGGCACACTTGCTATTACTTACCGCACACGGGCTGCAGCGCTGCCTTCACCCCCCCTTGGCGCAGCTGTTTTGTAGCTCGCATTTTCCGTTCTATCTGTAGGTGAGTAAAATCCAAAGCAAGCTTGAGTGAAGAACTGCTCACAGCAACCTAAGATATGCATGGCAGGCACGGAAATAGGACGATTGCTCTGACGTGCTCTGTCTGGGTACATCCAATAAGCAGACATGTTCAGGAAATGCAGAGATGAGATCCGTGATATTCAGGTTGGGTCGTCGTTGAAGGGCAGTTCGCAGGTATGGGAGAGACCAAAAGAGTGATGGCTCGGGAACCTGGGTAATTCTCAGCGGGACATCAAATTGTACTCCGTCCTGGCTAGGAAGCAGCAAAATCACCAGCCAAAGGTAAATCGTAGGGTCAGATCCCGTGCTACTGGCCTGAGCTTGAAGGTCACTGAGCTTTGTTCTAGCTCCATTCCAAAAGGGTGGATCGACAGCGGAGGCAACGAGGTTGTTGCAGAGTATAGCGACGAGAGCCTTTCCTAACGCAATAGTGTAATCTTGCTGATGGGCACTATGTCGTCTATTCATTGCGCCAATGGAGTCGACAAAGCGATCGAATAGATGCTTGGTCAGGGGCAAGAAGTCATACGTCGGCTCCTCTCCCTCGTGATCTTTTTCTAATTCATGAACTTCAAGTTCGAGTCGTTCCGGAATTCGTTTCACGGCTGCCATAATAACACCATAATCAACTGATCTTGCTAGTATGTGGGAGATTAGGTGAAATTCTGGATATTGCTGGTCACGGTGTGCCGATAGAGTGTTGTTTTTGAAAGAAGACAATTTTTTTGACAATGACACTCGTTGCGAGGCAATATCGTGAAGGCCGGACTTGAGTGACATAAACAATGGCACTGCAGCCAACAGTACGAGGAGGAGAATTGCAAGACAAATGGCTCCCCATCCGAACACTGGCAAGAATAAAAGGGCAAGTAACCTCCAGAGAGGATAAGTCGTTGTCTCTGAGCGTAACAGTCGCAAATGAGAGGCGAGCTCTCGAGCGATGTCTATGGCAGTGATGATCATCCACCGGGAAGGAGTTGTGAGAAGTGTTTCATAGGGGCAAGAAGGGATCCATAAGGATAAAGCCGTGAGAGCCATGTAAACAAGTCCGCCAAGTATGGTGACGCAGACGAGCACCCGTGCCGCAGCTTGACTTGTTTCCCATAGGCCGAGGGATAGAGAGATCAGAAATAGCACTAGTGCGGCGTGTAACAGAGTTGGTAGGATCGCAATGACAACATCAAATCGCCATGTCCTGAGAGCGTCCAATTTCTGCTGCCGCCGTCGGCCCCGTTCCTCAACCGTTCCTTCGTCGAGGCGACTGAAATGGCTCAACCACTGCCTTCCCATCACAGATCCAAATGCAGCAAATAATCCGAGTGACAGACTCAGACAACCAAGTATGATGCTCCAGATCGTCGTGTCCGCAGGCCCATTCCACTGAGGAATTGTCGGTAACTGTGTCGAGTTGTCAATAGTGTGGATCAAGATCTTCAATAGCTGATTTGTAGTGTCATTAGAGTTTGGGCTCAAGGCGGGTTGCATCGCCACGACAAAGGCAGCCACAACGGCGGTGAACAGCGTCGACTGCAATATTTATGTGATCAGGTTCCGAAGAACATAGTTCAACCCTGTTAATGCTTACAAAGAGGATGACAATATCTGTGTCACTCTTGTATCTCTCCATGAGCTCACTGTCGTGTTTTGTGGCCTCAGTTAGATACGTCGACCAAATCGCATCTTGACTGTCTTGATCGTGTACAGAGTTTCTTGTCAGCAAATCTTTGATGTTTTCCAGTATTTTCATCAACGGACTCGGAGCAATGTTGCTGGAGGAACGTAAAAATCAGATGAGAAAACACTGCTAAACGCATGGAGTTACAGACCAGGAGCTATGATTCGGAAAAGTGTGCTGTGCTTGCTCAGACTGTTTGCCCTTAGTCGCGACCTGGGTGTCCTGCAATGGCAACGACATGGTGGTTAGCCGCCGAAGAGGGGGACCGAGTATGAGAAACTGGCAAATGGAAACGTTCAAACAATTTAGTACATATTGTTTACAGTTACCGACATGAGGCGACGGGGGCGATCAACGATCCGAAATTATTTACCATAACTATAGGCAACTCCCGGCCAGGCAGCTAGCCAAAGTGAATCTCCCAACTTTCATCACACGCCGGCGGGGGAATACTATTCTTTGGCGGGCGCTTGGGGTGGCAGCGCGAAGCGCTGTGAAGCTCCGGGGACCTGCTGGGGTTGAACGTTGAACTGCGAGACGTGACAGCCTAGACAACATCGTCCACAGCGACGCCACATCAGCTCGATAACGACACGGCATCCGAGTCGCACCCGCGTCCGAGGGCATACTCGCACCGACATCCAGCGCGATGACGAGGCTCACATGCGACGTCTTTGGCGTCCACGTCGCATCTGCGTGCTCGAGGGCGGTGCGCGCCCCGAGGTGGAGGCGCTCAAGGCGCAGCCACCACGTCGCTATCGTCCCGATCGCCGCATTCGACAGATCGGGTGGTGAGCTCGCGTCGAATATGAACGATCGAAGGGGTAATTTGGAGAGCGGTCGCAAGTGGTCTAGAGTGACGTATTTGTCTAGGGTGTGTGCAGGTGTATCTTCGGAGTCGTCTATGGATATGGCGTGTTCGAGAGTGAGATGATGGAGCGGGAAAGTGGACATGGCGTTGAAAAGGCCGTCAAAGGCTGATGCTGGGCCAGGGGTAATAGCGTCTATGTGAAGCGAACGAAGCATGCATGAAGGCAAACGTTCGAGTATCGAGGCTATGAGCGCGGGTTGAGCACGGATCTTTAGTTTTTCCAGAGCGGGGAAGAATGGGGTAGCAGCAGTTGTGGTCGACAAAGATAAATGATCCGCGTGCACGTCGAATTCCACCAAGAAAGGGAAGGTAGACACCGTCATGAAGGACTGCGCCGTCAAGGAGGAGAGATGCAACGACAAGGAGCGCAAGGTGGTGATACTGCTGAGAGGCATGTGAAGGCATTCTGACGAATGTCCTCTAACAGACAATTGCTCCAATAAAGCGCACCCTTTCAGATGAGACATCATATCATGGACGGTTGTTGAGGTCGAGCTGGGTTTGGTGTAGCCCACTTGCAGTGCGAGAGTCCGAAGCCGAGGAGCCAGGCACATACGCAAGGTGACTTCCCCAATGGCTCTGCTCTCGATACGAGCAGACTCGAGGTTATTCATTCGTCGAAAAATCTGAATAGGAATACTCGCTAGGTCGGCGAGCACGCGGTGGCAGTGTGTAATGTGTTTGACACGAAGAGCGTATGAATGGAAGGCCGTCAAGGACATGTCTTGTGTCATCGATTCAGATCGCTATAATACACACCAATCAATGACTATTCATCCAGTTCCGCGAGGTGTACGTACAATGTTACCATTCTCCATTGAAAAACCTGGCAGAAGGGATAGCAGCGGTACAGCTGACGGAAGTCGCCTCCAAATGCAATCTAGGGCAGGGTCCTTCCATGCTCGACAACACCTCGCAGCACGGCACAGAGATAATTTGCCATCATCCAAGACAAGCTCGAATGTGAGTCGGAGGATTTCATCGAGGAGGAGGGCTGGATGCATCGGTCCGCTTCGTGATGAACGGTGAGTGAAATATAAGTAGCCATGGGTCGTACCACCCAAACAAACGCACCTCTAACTCCAGTCACCGTCCGCCCACCAAGGAAATTCCGCCTCAGGTTGAAGTAGTAAGGTGGATGTTACTTAGGCGGTGCCCGCTAAATTTTGTAAAGTCGGGCTCCGATTGGATGACCATGGACACGTGGCCCAAGACCAGCTTAGACTAATCCGAGAGGGTCGAATAGACACCACAGTCACGTCCTCTTGGGCGAAATGAGCTACATGTCGGCGAACTCGAGACGGGTTATCACGCACGATACGTAGAGAGGTGAGATCCGATTGTTGTAGGCTACCTTGTCTGCTGTGTAATCAAAGGTACTAGCTATGCTGAGCGAGTCCACCTCGCGGGTGGATAGTTCTCCGCAAGCACTAGGAACAGCATCGTTCAGTCCAATACAGAGCATATTCGTATTAATATGACTGACCTCAGGCTGGAGCTCGCGTGGATGTCAGCTCTGGTCACTAGAGACAACAGTCTGTGTGCGTTCATATGTTTCCCGCTTGTGTTTCGACTCTTCGAACTCTTGCTGCCTTTGTCGCATCTTTTCTCTTCTGCGCTCGTCATCGCGCAAGACGCCCTGGAACATATCCTATGGATAGTCAGACGACGCGTTCACGGTGGATAGAACACAATGCATACCTCGCGCTCTTTTGTTTGTTGGTAGTGAACGCCCCATATGATGAACGCAGAGATGGCACACGAAGCAGCCAACGTCGCCTTGGCCCGCGTCGACATTGGCGACTCGACCGGCTCAGCCACCCATGTCTCGCATGCGTCACAACACGCGCAAACACAGACAAGAGGTCTCCGACTCGGTCATCGCCCTCCTCGTTCTACTCCCATGCACGAGCCCGAAACATGGCTGCTCTCGAGGTACGTTTGGGTATCCCATTCTCGTCGAGTCTTTTTCTCAAGAAACCAGGATTTCGAAAACACCCTCAAAGAAGTCGTCGGCGCAAAACGGTTGTCTGCTTCGAAAATGACTAGGTTGACGGAAATCGCAATGAAATCGCTCGAGGTGCGTGCGTACCCGCTCTCTAGCGTCGACATCCAGCCTGATACAGGTGGCGTTCAAGGACGACACGAAACTCGTTGCGATTCTCTATCGAACCCACAACTCGTTGCCGAGTTCTGCCAAAGTATCCAGCTTGTATGCGTTTGACGCATTAGCTCGTGCTGCGAGGAGTTCGGTGACCAAGCGTGGTATTGTGGGGGACGTCGACTCGACCAAGGGTAATGCGGCCACCTTCCTCCACAAGATGGAAGGTGTCTTGGACGGTCTCTTTCGGGACATGGTCTCTTTGGATAATGCGGAAGCAAAGGTCAGTTATCCGAGCATGCACTGCGAACATTCCTTGGTTTCAGCTTGGTTTGCGCTTTCGCTGCAAACCAGCTGTCTTAGCCTCGCTCATATGCCACCTGCATCACCCCCGTGAAAGGGTAGTTGACAAAGTACAATATTCTTACTTGACTCTGATCACAGGAAAAGACGAAGAAAGTTCTTGACATATGGGTCAAATCGAATACTTTTCCTTCGACGGTGCAGACGCGACTGATGGATATCTTGTCGGACGTACGAAAAGGTGCTTATCAGAACCGAAACAAGTGGCCGCTAAGTATTTCTTCTGTCTGTGTAATCCTAGCTATTTTTGCTCGCGCTCTCGCCTCCAATGAAATGAGAATATCAGCTGATTCAACCGCTGTTTGGTTTGCCCTCCGTTAGAGAACGCTGTAAATCCGACACCACCCCCCACCTCCGACATTGCAACCACACCCTCCTCCGACGTGCAGGCAACCCTGCTCGCCCTGCTCGGCCAGGCAGCCCACGGCCAAAGTCAGCCCAGGTACGCAATGCCATCTCACGATGCCTCCCTGTCACCGACACCTCCCTCCAGCCAAACACCACCAAACACGGACCCACAACTTCACTTGGCGCTCCTGCAACAACTGGCCCTCACCGTAAAACTTGCAAATGGCTCCCCGACACCCCCTCCGGGACAGACACCACCACCCGCAGACCAGAATCCACCGGTTTTGAACCGCCCTCTAGAACCATCACAACCCACTGCGCGGCCTAGTCGGTTTGATGCTCCAGGAGAGCCACCGTACGCCCGCAATGGCTACCTAGATCGTGCACGAGATCCACGTGAACTTCGAGATGATCGACACGTGCGTGGTGGTGCTCGCGGCGGCTTTCGTGGCCGTGGCCGGTGGGATGATCACCACAATCAGGATCGCTTCAGACCCCGTGACCGGAACCCCCTACCGCGTCCAAGACACAGTCGCTCGCGCAGCCCGCGCAGACAGGGAGAACAACGACATGTGCGGCCACATAGTCCACCCCGTCGTCCTTTGCATGACTCAGACACCGATCGCCAAACACCGCCTACCAGCAGTCACGACAAGGACGAGTTTGGACGGGATCTCAGGGCAACCACTGCTTCGCCTTCCGGGTCTGCGTCTGCCGAAGACACG
>JBBPSU010000470.1:0-12311 GCA_038093755.1 Tylopilus microsporus | reverse complement strand
GAGAGAATTTGCAGCTTGTTGACGCTGTCGAACAATGTTTAGGATGCCTGGTGTACATGTGCAACGAGTGCTGCTCGACCTCCAGAAGTGGTGTGGTGCAATGTTCGGCCTGCCACTCCTGGTTGTGTGGCACTTGTGCTGAGGGGAGGACGATCTGTCTATTGTGCATGTAAAACTAGGAATCCGAAATACTTATGAACGGCAACTTGAATGAAGACTACGTTACGTGAAACGTGTATGGCCAGCGCCGCTTCTTCTGAGGAAAACCATGGTGTTCAAGTTTGGGACAAAAGGTGAGTCATTTGCATAACGTCCGCGTCCTGCCAGACTTTTGTCCGGTGCTAAAGACGAAAGTGCGGTCGGATATGGCTGGTCAGGGGACCTAGTATAGCAAAAGGTGAGGTGTGCATATCCGTGTCGTCATTATGACGATGGGGATCACTCGGGGTAGTAGCAGCAGATGGGCTCTTGCACTGTAGGTGCCGGAAGAAATTAAGTCCCCTTGGCAAACAACTAAACGACGTTACAGTCGGTGTTGGGTAAAAGGCAATAAAATAAAGAAACTACCTTTGCGAGTGTTCGTCGGCTGTTGTCTTCCAAGCAAATCTTGCTCAGCTGTTGAAGGTCGAACAGAACAAGCCAGTCGACTTCCGATGCATTCATGAGGCACAACATTACACTTGGTATCGACATCGAATCTTCGATATCCTATAAGCTACATAACGCGTCGAGTCAGTGCTGAAATTGTTCAAGATGGGTTATTACGCACCGTCTCGTCATCAGTCAATGACTTGACAGGAATTGGGCGTCGGTCTTGAGGAGGCAGCGACCCCCATTCGGGTCTGCTATAGAGTTTATGGCAGAAGCGCTGGCCACGCCCCGGGCTCAGGCTATTGAAGATAACCTGGGCACTTTTACAGTGATCCACCGCCACTTGCGTCAGCAAATTTATAGTGCCTCCCAATATTCACCAACATCATTTTAGCTAAATCAGATACTGTAGACCTTTTATTTTGTGCTAAAACTGTATCTGTAAATTTTTTTGGGTGCATCAGAACTGGTGTGGAATTGGTGTCTTATAATCTTTTTTCGAGGCTTTATCGTGCACGCACCATCACTTGCGTCAGCACAAAAGCGGTATATCAGATGTCGGAAAAATGTTAGGGTCCATGGCAATGATGCCAAATTGTAATAAACATTACGAAGCTTGACAATGCGTGTGGGAATGCCATGACAATGCAACCGAGATAAGATAATGCAAGGGACACACATTATCATGTCATTGTCTTGCCGTAAGATGATCAGAGGAACCATTGCAATGACCCCCATATGGCCCACATCGAAGAAGCATGGACCTGATGCGGCCCCAATACACGTTTCCTACTCTCATCCTCTGCACCATGGCCCCAATCCGTCGGAAATATAATTACGCTGAACAAACACTCACAGCAACATTCAATTGCCAGTTCTGTGGAAACACGTTCAAACCCCAGGGCTTCAAAACTCATGAACTACATTGCTCGAGGTGCAAAGGGAAGGAAAATCAGCGGGCTCGATCTGGAAGGGAGTATGAAAGAGACATGGAACATGGTACGTCTAGTGACTTAAATTTAATGATTGATTTTTACGATGTATTTCAGCAGCAGAAATACGAGCGACATCCTTCACATCAGCAAAACCTGGAGTAGCTGTCCAGTACTGTCAAGCACTATGAGCACTATGAGCACTATGCGCTAGTATACCTCACCACTAAGCTGAATTCCGGGTTTTGCTGATGCAGTTTGGTAGGACACATTGGCACACAGTCCAGCGCAGACGCCGGTCCTTTGAGGCCTGATGGCCCGAGGGCGGGCAGCAATCAATTTCGTGGTAGGTTACAGCTCGTGTTCTATATACTTGTACTGTAACTAATACCTCAAGCTACTCTTAGCCGATGTTTCCCGCTTCTCTCCTCACCCACCAGAACACAAGGATCTCACCCATTCCCAACTTGAAGACTCGCAGGCCCCACACGAACCACGTGAATTGGATGATGTGAATAGTGGTGAGTATGCACTGTACTCTACTGTAATGCAAGCTACAAGATGTTTAGATCACGCCGGCTCTAATGTTTCCATGGCCAGTAGCCGCAGCCGACGTTCTCCATCGCCAGAACAACCTCTCGACTTCAAGACTGAATTTCACCCACGCAGTGGGCGTGCTCCTCTTTTCCAGCGGCAAGAAGAATTCGGCCTGCGGGACGTCGCTGAAATCGCTCCCGACAATCACGCATGGCGCCCATTCATCGAGGAGGGCGACTACCTGTTCACGGAAATTGCTCTGCAGGCTGGCCTCAATGCGTCTCAAGTAAACGGCCTACTCAGTCTGATATCGCACGTCTCCCTGGGAAAGACGAAAGTCACCTTGCGTAATGAGGCCGACCTCCAACGCGCATGGGATAGGGCAGCCTTGCAGGTGACACCAGTGAGTCCTATTCTCCGGCATGTCTTGTTGCTTTCGAGACGAATTTAACATTTAGTTGTACTTTTAGTTTGTTCGACACAACGTGATCGCCCCTTACAAAGGGGAGGACAGGACATTCCCAGTCTATGGCCGGCCGTTATGGGATTGGGCCCTAGACCTGCTATCTAACCCCCTCCTTGCGCCGCACTTTGTCTGGGATGCACAACGGCTCTTCAAACTCAATGGTGATGAATATGAGCGGTTCTACACAGAACCATGGACAGGTGATCGTTGGTGGAACATTCAAGTATGTCTAGTTTGTATTATTCCTTGAAACCGTTTGTATGTACAATCGTCCCTATCTAGACTTGTTTACCTTGTGATGTCGAAAACACTGTCCCATTCGCTTTCATCCTCTATGCAGACCGAACACGACTATCATCGCACGGGACTGTAAAGGGCTATCCTGTTGTGGCCCGTTGTGCGAATTTGCCGGTAGATATCAGAAATGGAGAGCGGTATGGTGGTGGATGCGTTGTTGGCTGGCTTCCGATTGTAAGACTTTATAATTTGAACTCATCAGCATGCACCATTAATCGCAAAGGTTCCTGAGCCGGCTGAAGATGAGGGAAAGCTCACATACACCAATTACAAGCGTGTCATATGGCATGAAGCCTTTCTCCACATTCTTGACAAACTTTCCGAACTCTCAAAGGTAGGATATTGTCACAAGTGCTATGACGAGATCATGCGATGGCTATTCCCGATCATTCTGATTCTATCTGCTGACTATGAAGAGCTGTAAGTCACGCACACTGTAGCGGGTGTTTCATATAGTAACAGTACTGATTATTTCACTGAATTTAGATGCATGATGTGTCTTCTTCGAGGTACGAAGAGTAAATGCCCATGCCCCATTTGCCTTGCCCCGCGTGAGGAATTATCCGAATTATCCAAGACGTTTGAAACACGTACTGTAGCTCAAGCGAAGCATGCCCTCGCAATCTATCAGCAAAAAAGGTCGGAGGGTGAAGCGCTCCTCAAGGCTCTTGGTATTCGACCAGTTGAGGTAAGTTTTGCACATATTCAATACTGTATTAATCCGCTTCAAATTCGATTGTAGAATGTTTTTTGGCGAGTTGCACACTCAGAGCCAGAAGAAGCGGCAAGTTTCGACCGACTTCATTATCTGCATCACGGCGTCTGGGGATATCATTTGCTCAACGAGATCAAGATTCTTCTTGATAAGCTACCGCGCAAACTCGCAGCCCAACTCGAGAGCCAGTAAGTGATTTAAATGACCTTTCTTTGTCCGATCTGTTCTCACTTCTCACAGACTTGATGCATTTCCAACTTGGCGTGATCTTGCACACTTCAAGGGCATCTTACATGTAAGCTACACTGATGGAAACAAAATGAGAGATCTGGCCCAAGTAAGTTCGTCTCTTTGTCTTTCCGTGCTTTTGATGAGTGACAGACTTTCCAGCAAACATTTTATGCAGCCTTGAATGTGCTTACGAACAATGCAAGTCCTGAAGGCTATCAGCTCCTGCGGCTACTCCGCAGTTACTTGGAGCTGGACAGCCTCATTTGGCTGGATGTGCACATTGAGAGGACGTTTGAAATGATTGAGAACGAGCTGGTGGTTTTCGGGGTCGAACTGAAGGTAAGAATCAATTATGTGTCAATATTGGCATGATTCCTGACTTCTGATATATCGATAACTATCACTTAGGAGTACATCGCATGTGTGAACGCTGGCGATTTCTCAGAGGTCCTCAAAACGGACTGGAATTTTCCCAAGATTCACCTTTGGAAGCATGTCGTGCGGGACATCCGGATGAAAGGAGCAGCATGCAACTACAGCACTCGGCCAAATGAGAAGATGCATCGCGCGCTCAAAGATGCATACCAGGACCGTTCTAATGGAAAGGACTTCGCAGTGCAGGTATGTACTCAGTATTCTCAATCTCACTCTTAGGTTTCCTGATTCAGACATTGCTGATAGATTCTCTGCGTTGACCACCATCGCTTGGCCATGAAGCTTATCAGGGATCGGATCGATGCTGAGGTCGAGCGTGCTATAGCGGCACGTATTGCCCAGGATCATGAGGGTGGCGATGTAGCTGGTGCCGGCATCGACAAGGAAGACATTCTCACAAGTTTTGAAGGGCATGTCAAACTCGGTGCACCACGACCGCTAAAAACCATCCTAGAAATCACACACGAACACGCGTCACAGCAGGAATTCCAGAATTTTCGTCAGAAGTTCGCTACGCTCATTAATCAATGCCTTCCTGTGTACCTTGACCGCGACCCCAATTCCTGGGTCAACATCGCTTTTCCAGAAACATTCCAGGTTTGTTTCGCTAAAGTCAATTATTAGGGACTCTATCTCACTCCACTCTCAATACGTATAGTTGCAGGAGCATGCCAACCTCAAGGTCCATTACGAATCAAAGATGGACTGGCGACAAGCCACCGACTACGTTCGTTGCAACCCTTTGTTCCATGGAAAACCTCGTTATGACGTCGTCCTCTTCCAAATCTCACATGACAAGGTCGCCTTTGCCCGCCTCCTACTCATGTTCTTGTGCAGCATCCCCCCGTTCGGCCATTATGACTTTGCTCTCATCCGCCCCTTTACTGCCGACGTCAGCGCGAATCGGAACTCGTTTGACGAAGCCTTCAGGCTCACACGTGTCAAAGCACGGCCCCATGCAGCATCAATATTCATCCCCATCCGGTCAGTCATCAGGGGCGCATTGGTGTACCCTGACCCAAAGTACAAGGGTGAATCCTTGGTAGTGGAGCATGTCGATGGGGATATGTTCCTTCGCATGAAGGAGTAGACCATCAACAGTCTAGTACTGTACCTCCGTTTTCCTCCGAGTCACCTCTAGTCGCCCGACGGTCTCCGCCACCCTCTGAATCTCACCGAATCTCTGCTTAGTCGGTCCGTCAAGCAGCCGCTCATGTCTTCCCCCACCGGGGATCTCCTTCCACCGCATATACAAGGGTTCGCTGGCAGCCCTACAACGCTTCACCCCCATCTATCGCCCCTCAGGCCTCAGGCCTCATCGATCATCGATCATCCATCACCACTTGCCTTTTTCGTCACTCCAGCCTCAGATCAACCCCTTCAATCTCACCATCTCCTCGTGCCTTCTCCGAACCCGACCGTACACGCCATATCCATCACCCTACCCCGTGAGTCTAAACTCCGCGATTTACAAAAGTCAAAGTTTGCCCTGACTCTCAGCGTCGGTGAGTTCCCTCACTACCTTTTCTCAGGTGCTTCGTTTACTTCTACCCTCAGTTCAAGACCAAGCTGTCAGGTCGTTATGCGACATTTGGCCGCAGCAAGATATTCCCCCGTTTTCCTCACCTCTGGTCGCCCAACGGTCTCCGCCACATTGGGTGCAGATCTCACTGCCACCAGTACACAGCATACGGTGTGTCACACCTTCCCTGATATCTCCAACGACTCAGCACACCCCTGCGGTCTCGCCAGTCACATATCAAGCCCAGTCTGTTGCCTTCTCACAGTCCCATTGCAAAGCCGTCCCAATGAAATGTTTTGTGCACGAAGTTCTTCGTTGTTCAAAAATGTCGGGAGCCGTACTCCAAACTGCATTATGCTATGTTGAAGCTTGCTCCAAGGCGTCGGATCTCATTCGAAAAGACTCGGAGAGGCTCTGCTTTTCATCTCCCTCCATCGCCATATCGGATAGTGACCGGATATGTCAAGGCAGGGTCGGCATCGACTTCGAAACCGATCTTGCTCCTTCCACCAATGTATCACGCTCCAACAGTTCACCTCCTTCACTGGCGCGCAGAATGACAAGGTGCATGCGATGTTGTCTATGCCATTGAATGGTTTGTACATGTACATGAACTCACATATCAATCTCTCTCTCCCTCCGCTTGTGCAAAGGATCGACTCGCAACAGTTTGTCGCATGGCATGGTTGTCTCGAATACTGCTACCTGGATGTTCAATGATGAAGCTTGACTGTAGCCTGTACCACAAGCCTGCTGCTATTCCGTGTCTCTTGTTAGTTCTTTTTATTTCCTCCCTCTCTTAGACTTAGTATTGTCTTGCCTGCTTGCCTTGTATGACTACGTCGTGATGAGGCGGGCGGCGAGGGAGCGGCATTGAGTGATTTTCTCTGAACATTCTTGTCCCCTAAATGTACCATCTACTCTGGCCCATCAAATAATAGATTAGTGTTTCGTTGGACCTGACAGTCCAGCATACCCGGAGTCAATGCGAGCCGTTAGTGCTTCACTATGGTAGATACAGTAACACTAGACTTTCCTTTTACGGACATTGCGCAATTTTAAATAACTCGCGCACCGTCCGTTCCTCTCCTCCGAGTCCAGTCTCGTACCACTGGCACATCGACTAGAGGTGAGCCGCTCTACCTAACTACGTTACTCACATCATGATTCCTTACTCACCTGTACATAGTTAAACTCTATAGGTGAATACCAGTCCCATGCCACATTGACTGGAGTTACGGTTAAACTCTACTCTTAGACTATAGTCACCGTGTTCCAAGACGCCTTTCAGCGTCCGATGGTGGGCGATGTGCGTACAAACCGATCCAACTTTCTCCACCGATGCACCATCCTCTGACACTCTGCTCACCACTGTGCATCGATCCGATCCGGCACGAAACTGCACCTTCGTTCTCAACAGAACCAGCTCTCGTTCTTGACAAGGTGCCAGCACACAATCCCGAAACAGGTAAGGCATCTATCTCCCTGTCCCGTTCCCGCTTCTACGTCCCGGTCGCGCATCTCTCATGTCACTGATTTAGTGCCAAAGTTTATCCAAGACTGCTGCTATTCAAACCAAGCATGCATCAGCAAAACCTGGAGTAGCTGTCCAGTACTGTCAAGCACTATGAGCACTATGAGCACTATGCGCTAGTATACCTCACCACTAAGCTGAATTCCGGGTTTTGCTGATGTGGGCCAAGCCCTCCGGTCTCCTGCCGCGTGAGATTGGTTGCTATGAGCATGCCTGTCCCCACTCCTTCCACTCCTCTCTCTCACTCTCCCGGACCTGTGCCCGGCCATAGTGGCATCCAGCTCGGGTGCTCAATATGGTAGTATTGCCACCTCGTGTCAATGGTCAAGCTGCTGACTCTGAATCAGGCTCCATCGCGCACAACTGTCTACCCGAAATCACGCATTTGACCCGAGCCTACTAGTAATACGCGGAAATTACTTGGAGTTTAATTCATCCCATAAATCTTTAGACGAGAGTGGCGAATCCACCTGGCCCTAAACTTGTGGTTTTGATCAGTCAATATTACTAATGACGCCACTCGCCCATCGGTAAGTGATCCGCTCAGCGGATTTTGACCTCATCTGACATGCAGAATCATCAACCGACCCGAAGTACGATTACCCTTGACCTGATTTCAACTTAGGTTCAGACCCCACTGAACGGCGAGAACCCTTCTGAATCAGATCACCTCCCGAGAAGAGGGACACCCTGACCTACCAGCAAGTTGATGTAAGTCCAAGATTCCCCGTCACAGCATCATCGCTAATTCTTGGTCCGGCAGATTCCCGTCCGCATTGTCGGCGGTCACTCAAAAGGAGCTGCCCCCATCTAACTTCAAGTAAGACCCCCCTCCCATTTGTTGCTCGCCATCGACTGGCTTGATTCCGAGCTCACAACTCTATTCCCGCTTCCAGCTATGTCGGTACGTGAAGACTTCGCCGGAGCGCTCAATGCCGTGTCTGATGACAGCCTCGACGACTCGGATGATGCTGACGGTGCTGCTGATCCGAACCCAGCGAGCTATGGGGCTAATGCAGGAGGCCAAATGGCTGCTGATGTGATGAGGGAGCTCGACGAGATGCGAAGGGTCATGGCTGTCCCGCCCCCAGATGCGCCCGCGGCCAACTTGCATAAGGTTTGTGCTCTGAATTATTGAAGCTAGTAAACGCCACTGACACTCTCAAGGCACTGGGCAACGCTCAACTTGCTTATACACAGATACGACAGGACCTCAACGGACTGAGGAACAAGTATAATAAGCTACAGAATCAGCTGGCACCCCGGACACGAGCCTGTGCTCTCAAGTCTATGACGTCCAGCCCATTGGATACTGCCATTACCAATATGGCGAAGAAGTACGCCTTGTTCTACCATCTTTGGGTCCCTAGTGGCATTTTCCCACTTCGCGCGTATCCCACCGACTTTGATTTCAACAATCCGACATGTTACCAAGGCAGTGAGGCCAAAGCCGCTGCTTACGCCGCTGAGATATACCTCATGCTACCTATTACCCTGCAAAAGCAAGCGACGAAATATGACCCTTTTGAGTCACTTGTAAGTAGCGATCGCAGACTCAGAATCAGTCATTAACCTCGATACTCATGATTGATTTTCACAGTTCACTTCAATCATCAATTCAGAGCGCGCCAACATTCTCAAACCTATCAAAGACTCTGCAGTGCAGCTATTCGCCCATTTGACTCCGGCACTGGACTCTGTGGCTCTGGGAGATTGGAGAAAGCGAACAGGGAACCTTGCCTTCTTGTCGCTTCTAAAGCGAAACCCACAGAACCCAGACGACCAGTATATGCCGCTTGCGCCAATCCTCTTCCAAGACCCGAGCAAGATGGACATCCAAGGTCTCTTCAAAAATAAAGCGTTAACTCAGGTAAGCCATCGCGATACATCTTAGTGTGTTCATAATTCACCGTCCCTTACATTAGATGGCTTGTGTCTTGTTTCTCAGAAAAGGCGTCCTCACAGGGAAAAAATGAGGCAGCCCACCAGGAAGGGGTAAGAAACTCAGGGGAACAACAATGACGGCGGGCATGATAGCGGCTTGTTGCACATTCGTAAGCTCGATTTATGTTCTGTCTCACTAATCACTCACCTCCGCATCTTCCTAGGCTCGGTTCCTTCTCTCGGGCGATGAAGAATTCTCGTCTACAGGCAGTCAGACTGGCATTCCGTACGAGAAGGATTTTGAACTCTACATAGAAATGCTTTGGAAGCCTACCAACAAGGAGTGGTCGCTCGGCGTCCTGAACCACTTCAATGACGCCATTTTCGGTGTAGATCAAAGAGTATCCCAGCAGCAGTCCACCGATCCCAATGCTGGTGATCTCGCAGAGGCACCAACCTGGAGCTGGGAGGATGATATCCTGGCCCAGCTGGGTGATTTGGAAGGAGGCACGAACTCAAACCCTTCTGTCAATGCCAACCCCTCTTCTTCTGCCATTAATCCCCTCGCTCAGCCGGCTGCGGACCCACCTCGTGTCACCGCGGTCCAGGGCATTTCTTCTATCTCTGGGAATATCCGGACGACTGCTGCATGTGCTGCCATTCCTGCCGCAGCTGCTCATGTGCTGCCCCAGAATAATCCTCTGGCTGCACAGGAAGAGACGAGGTTGTCCACCGTGGTGTCTCCCGAACGATCAGTAACCATGTTAGCTACTTCGGAAATCCATGTTCCCTTTTCTGATCTTTCACTTGGTTCTCAGCCATCTGGATTGGTCTCCGCCTCTGGCAGCACTGATGTCATCGTCCCAGCCTTGGTAGGCTTGCCGTCTTCCAGGGCTGCTAGGTCCAAAAAGCCTAAGAAAACGGACCTTCCCCAGGCGGACACAGCGCAGGAAGCAACCGGAGTTCCAGTTAGGGCTACACGGTCCAAGGCGAGGCGATCTTGAAATGTATTATGTCTTGGATCACGAATCATGTCCCTTACGCTGTTTCACTGTACGTTTTGAATGTAAATGATGTGTTTCATCAAGACGGTGACTCCTGGATTGCAATGTCATGCGCTTTCAAAGGCGATGACTAATAACGCCCTTAATAATAGAAGTCTTTACCGAACTTTAAATTCTCTGAATTGAACCACCTTGACTGGCGACGACGCGCCCTTGCTCTCTCCCTCCGAGTCGTCCTCACTCACCTTGTGACGACAATGCGACGACATGATAACATGCCACCCTCATTGCCTTCACCCTCACCCTCATTTCACCCACCTTGTGGCGCAACGACAATGACAATGATTCAGGCAATAACGACATTTTTTGTCACCCTCACCCTGGACCATCTCGCGGTGCAGTGACGAGGACATCCAACACAACAACGTGACGACGCGGCGATGAGCCTTACGCCCTCGCCTCGCGACGCAACGACGACCCAACCTCACCTTGTCAATGTCCCACCCACCTCACGATTCAGATAATGTAGCGACGATGACATCCGACATGACGACTCGACAACAATCATGATGACACGCCTTCGCCTTACTCTCACCCTTGTCCTCACCCACCTCACGACGCACCCTCGCCCTCTTCTTCTCCCTCCCCCACTTTGTGGCCCAGCGACGATGACATCCAACGCGAAGGTGCAACAACGATGACGCGCCCTCGCCCTCACCCTCACCCACGGCACAGCAACGATGGCATCCGACATAAAGACGCAACGACGACAATGCTCCTTTGCCCTGTCCCTGTCCCTCATCCACCTCACGACATGGCGACGACGACGACATGCCCTCGCCCTCGCCCACCTCGTGTCGCAACAATGACAACGACGACGCACCCTCGCGCTGTCCCTGTCCCTCACCCCTCTCGCAGCACAGCAACGGCGACATCCAACACGACGACTCAGATGACGTGACCTCGCCCTCATTCTCACCCACCTTGCGACGCAGCGACGAGGACATCCGACATGATGGCGCAACAATGATGACGCGCCCTTGCCCTTGCCGTCACTCTCTCCCCTGTTCACGTTCATACGCGAGCAGTCATGGTCGTACACCCCCTGATGACAAACCCGCACCGAGCTTAGACTAGATGCTAATGTCAATTATATGTAGTTTATTAGCGTATTACAATGAAAAAATGAACCATGAAACCCGTGATGGAATAACAATGAACGTTAATCAATTTTGGAGCATGCCAATGGATTTTGAATGGTATTCAGAGCATAATAACGTGATTTCTATGTTATTGTAATGTACTTAACTTGAATACCATACTAATCACATTGCCAAACATGGCAATGAAAACCTCTAGATTATATTGTGACAAGTCGAATTACAATGCTTTGTAATTTAGAACTCCCCCCATGGCAACGCATTGTCATGCATTAGCCGAAAATACCCCATTGTAATTACATACAATGGTGTTTAATGGTGCCTAGATTTTTCCGACATTATTCAGCAGCTTATGTAACCATCAGTTGAACAATCTTATCATTCACCTCCACTGCTGCTCTTGCTCCCAATTTCATCCTCCTGGGAACTGCTGTGCTGCTCGTTACTCCCACACTCACCCCCATTTCCTTCACGATCACTGAAGATTGGTTTCAGCAATGGAGCTTCAAACTTTCCAAAAACCGGTCGTTTCCGAGTCCACCCTGTCAGTCATTCCTCAGCGCTGCAGCCTTCGCCAAGTCTTAAACTCTTTTGGCCATCCATTCTGCAGACGCTTCATTATGTGCACGTCGACGGGCCTTATTTCCCTTGAGACGTGATGCCTCTGCCTGCTTCCACACTGCTATTTCTTCTGCTTTCTCATCTCTTTTCCTATGATGGTCTTCCCACGCTCATTCCTCTTTGTCAGCGTGCTTTGCATTCACAACAACCTGCTGATAAAAATCACCACTGGATTTGGCCTCTGAGTATGCACGTCCAACCATTGGGGAGTTGTGCATCAGGTTCAGCAGGGCTACATTGGGTCTGGTGGCACTGTGGCGGTCATGACTTTCTCCGACTAGCTCGTACCATAAGATAAGATCCAGGCTTAGATAAGATGTGATAAGGATTATGATGGCTTGCCTCTCCGGCATGGGTCTGGCAGAACATTCCCTTCTGTTCA
>JBBPSU010000469.1:0-12311 GCA_038093755.1 Tylopilus microsporus | reverse complement strand
CAGGCAATCAAAGCAAATGTGGGATATCATAGCTGGCCATTTCAAGCTGTGAGCCATGACCTGCAACGAGGCGGAGTATGCTGATTATGGCCGAGGATATTGATATCATGTAGCGCTTTGGCTGTGAAACAATTGACTTGTGCCACACACTGCCGAATTGACTGTACAGGTTCGTAAATTGTATATTCGTCTGTGATCCTTGGATCCACTGTCACGTCCAAGACAGAGTCGTTGGCTGGTTGGACATTGCTATCAGAACAATACAAAGAGACGGCCTGCACAGAACTGCTTTAATTGTCACCCTGGGTTGACACGCTGATAGAAACTCTATTGGATCCTAGTAGCATGCCAGCGGCCACATCCCAATGACTAGAAGTGAGCTCTCCGCTGAGGGTGCTTACAGGGTCTGCGTAATTATAGGCACACACATCATCCGAGTCATGGCCTATTCAGGTCGCATGCCGGTCATTCATCCGGCCGCCACTCACAGGATGTCTGATTTAAAGAAAACTTCGCAGAGTTTCCAAAGGGTTCAGGATAAATTTCTATCTTGAGCCTCCTTGCGTGTTTTCACCGGCGATGGTGGAAGCTCATAGAACTTTGGATGGGGGAAAACAACCGCGTGTGGTGGCAACGAAAAGGACCGAGTTTCTCCGTCTGGCATGAGTGGTCGGTCAAACAGATCAGGTCACGAATCGCATTATTGGAGCAAGCTACAGTAGGCAAGCAGAAATAGAAGACTAGTGGCTACATTTAAACATTCTATCGAACCCCGAAAAAGTTCACAAATAGCACATCAATGCCAAAATCTGTCCAAAAAGGAACGGAAGGAAACTTTCACTGACAAGGAACGCGGTGCACCGGGTTCATAAGCCCCAGATTGAGCCACCAAACCCTGTCGCGTGATGATATCCATACACCCCACCAATACTTGCGATCGCCTAGCACGTCTGCCCTCTTGAAACCCTGCTTCGCCTCCCATCCCGGAAGTGCCATGCTCTCCCGACACCGCTCGTAGTATGCATCCGTCAACCGATTGTAATTGCTCGGATTCAAATTGCAAATGTACTGTACCTCCCGGTATGTCAAGGGGATCTGAAAATATTGATATATGGCCTCAAGCAGGTCGTGTAGCGTCACTGGCTCTTTGCGATCGATGACAACAGGTCCCCAGAGGGTGGACATGTAGCCCACGTCGCACGTTACGAGGATTGTGGACGCATTTGTGTGTGTGACCGGATGTTCCCAGATACTGGATATGTCGACGACAACGTGATTAGGCGTCAGACGTTTCGCCGTGGAAGGGTGCTTGGTAACATTCCAGTCAATGAGTGAGAGATTGGTGTTGTTCGGATTCGGAATGATGTATGGCGAGAGACGGATGGGGATATCGCGGGCCCAGTCCAGCGGAGGCCACGTTCCAGGGGTCCATTGGGGCGTCGTGCCTGGGAGTGGGTGGTCACCTGTGAGGGTGACCGCCGACCAGGGGCTGAGTGGATGAGAAAGTGATGGATTTGGTTGAGGGTGAGGACTCCAGGCCAGTTGGCCAGTGGGGAATACCCAGACGTAGTGGTGAGGCACCCATGGAGGCATTTGGGAGAGGTGGGACGACGAAGGAACACCATCGCTTGATAGCGTTGAATCAGCTTGCTGGTCTGCCATTTTTCCAGTATCAAAACGTCAGCCAAGTGCAAAAAAACCGCGAACAAAGAAACGCTACCTGGATCGGCGCGAATACCAGGATTCCCACCACCTGGGAAGTGATCGGGGTGCCGTGGCTCCGGTCGGGTTTTCCGACGGCGAAGCGTACAGCGTGGGCCCACGAAGATTGGGCGAGCTGCTCTAAAGCAGCCCCACGGCAGGTTAGAGGTACTTCGAGAGAAGACAGGGGAAAAGGCGGAGTGCTCTCTGAAACTGCCCGTGTCAGGCACGTTGAGCGCGTTCGCCTCTGATGCTTCGAAACCAGGTAGCTCTTCTAGATGATAGTTGCGCATCATATCCTCGATTGCTTCGCGGATTGCGTTGGGATCTTGGCCTCTGTGGCCAGCTGCCATCGCCACATCGTGCCAGAAACGTTCTCGTAGAGAGAGTTCTGGAGGCATTGGCGAGCAGAATGATGGATATATGCGCGAAAAAGCGAGTGACTAGTGGTTTTGTATCATGGATGGGCGCGCGGGTAACACTTGCGCACCCTCTAAGCAGTTGAAGAGGTGGTTTCCTTGTTGACAGGAACAACAACAAGATATAAAGTTACTCACGAGCAGAGCGTCAGCTGGACCCACAAAACGGCTCTTCCGAACAGCCGCTTCCCTCCGGCGGCTCAAGCCTTCCAAAAGTGTACGAACCAGTTTAGACAGCATTGTACACTACAAGGCCAACACTGTACATGTCAGCGTGCGCCCTCAACACGTTGACGCTGTTCAACGTCACGATCGTAGGAAATGTATACAGCGGGCAGATGAAAACGTTGACGAGTCAATATATATAGCTAAGCACCGGAAATTGATACAATCGCAGTCAAATCTCAGTTGCCATCTATGGAATGTCGTGAAGTTTTCCCACCGATCGTTTACAACTCACATCGACGTCGACATGCAGATGGGCGTCACTTGGGCGTCACTTGCATCACGCTCAATCACATATACTACTGACTTACGCCTCCTGAAGGACTGTGCACGACCGATGCATAAACCGATTCGTCCGTCCTGATTCTTGACAACATCTCATGTACTGAAGTCTCCCGTTCCTTGAGGAACATCCGCACTGGCAGTCCCTCCGATGGAACCCTTATCTCCAGTCTGAGAGGTCTGACTCTGAGAGGCTAGGCGCGGACATGTCATTGTTGTAAACTCAAGGTAATGAGACAGGCGTACTGGCTGGGGCCTGCTGAGCACCTGTCTCTAGGCCCTCTGTACCTGCTTGATTCGAGGCCCGACTCTGACCACCTAGCCCTTGCGGAGCCGTCTCCGATTCGGCCTGCTTGCTCTGGACTGGCGAGGGAGGCGGGGCCGGTGTTGCACCAGGTGCTGCCTCTTTTACAGGTTTCTCCTGCGGCTGTTCGCCTGCCGTACCTTCGACGTGGGACTCTGGTACGGCGGTCGTATTGGCTGGCACTCGCAGTCCTTTCATCTGCGCAATGCCCTGTTCGATCTCGGCTTTGCCTTTGGCTGCGATTTCTTCCTCCTTTGTCTTGGCCTCTGCCGAGCCCGAGGCGGACTCCAATGCGCCCATTACTGATCCACGGAAGTCCTCACCGATACCTAACGCCCAGGTGAGCATGCATCGTATTTCAACGGATAGGAGATGGCATGCCGTGAACAATATGTGCCGCACCCCTGCGCATGACATACGCTACGTTCAGCAACATACGACGAAGCATGAAACGACGCACTTGATCTTCTCCCCCAGGCTGGAATGCTTTTTCTCGGTGGATTCGCGTGTGGACATGACTGTTCGTTTGCGAGGGGGTATCGACCCCTCTGCGCGTTTTATACAGGCACGTGCTCACGGTGATGTGGCGGATGACGTCGTGGCGTTGAGAGAGGCTGGCATCGATGATGCAACGTGCCCCTAGCAAGCATGGCGGCTCTCTTCTACGGAGATAATCTAAGCTTAACACCGTTCATGCCGTCACTGGTGACGCGCAGACGAAAGCAGAAACACGTGATTTACTGATCGAAAGTTTGCCCGATCACCATCAGTATCTTATCAGGCCGCCGCCATCTGATGCAGATGCGGCGACCATCTCAAACGTGGGGAAACATCCGTAGTACAGATCTGCGTTGCGAGGTGACCCGCTCAGCGGTGCTGGTGATTCCTCAGCCCGGGGTAACCATGACGTCAGGTTGGCCCATCACTGACTTCGGGGGTAACAGATCTGTGCTAAGGCATATCCTCTTGGCAGACTGAGAATTTTTAGTGGTTGTACAACATTTTGCTTTCTTTTATTGTCTACACTGCTTTATCTATTACAAAACCCTTCCAAGCAAAAGAATTCCAATGCGAGCGAGAATTAGAAAACGGTCGAAGGAAACGGCAGAGGAGAGGAAAAAGAAGACACTAGTAAAAGGTATAATGATAGGAACAATAAACGATGCGGGTATGCTACAGTGTGTCCAATTGTTTTTATGATTTTTGTGAGTGTCCAGTGTCGTCACAGAAAACGAGAAAGGAAAGAAATTACGGTATAATGATAGCTCTCCTCGTACTGCTCAAGCGAGGTTCAAAAACCACACGTCAGGGCCGACCTTGGTGCTCGACAACCCCATGAAACGTGTGCGGCCCCGCAAGAAGTCCACCCGCTTGACACCTTTTTGGTACTGCTCCGCGGCCTCGTTGGGAGGCGCACGTCCACACCGGCCGTGGAACGCAATGGACACCTCGTCTTTGAGTGCTTGGGTGGGTAGTGTGTTGTACTCGGATGGAAGCACTGGGTGTCGAAGGAAGCAGTAGAGTGCTTCAAGGAGGTCGCGGACCGAAACATAATGTTTCGTGGACGGGATGGTCAGCCGCCATGGGAATTGGTCAATGCGGAGCGTCATAGTGTGCATGCTGGGCTGCGTCGCGGGTTCATCGAGCACACTGGCGGGAAGGCTCAGGGGGGATGCGTGCACGTTGGGTGCGAGTGTGTGAGGCGGAAGGGAGGTGTCATAGATGATGGGAGGTACGTAGGGATGGAAGGCGAGGAGAGGATGAATTGCGACGGGCCCAGCAGGGAGGGGAAGCGACAGGTAGTTGTTCTGAGGAGGGGTGCAAGGCCCCGACGAGTCGCCAGAGGAGGGAAGCGACGAGTCAGAGAGCGCCGGGGAGGGAGTCGACTTGGGGGAGTAAAAGATGTTGTCGTCGTTGAAACGGACTTGTTTTCTAGAGGTAGACATCCTGCGGGCTGTGAAAGCGACGCGACGATGACGACGACGACGACGAAAGGCTCCTCGGATGAGAGCCTTGAGACGGAAGAAAAAAGTAGACGTGGGTGATGTGTGAGAATGGATGATCGTTGTGGGGGAAAGTTGGCGACTGGGGTTGGATCTTCGGGGCGGTGGACGGACTGGCTATATATCTCGTCTGTCGTCGGGGGCGCAGCCGCCGCTGAATTATGGGAGCATTGCCGCTGTCCCTGACGCGAAGATATGAGATGTGACTTGGGCACAGTTCGGTTGACTCAGTACTGCTTTTTCACCCGCCCGCCCACGAAAATGATTCCTTATCAAGGCCGGGAGCGAAATATCGCCGCACAGCAAGCCTAGAGTGTCCGGAGGCCGTCTCTCCGCACGGCACCGAGACTCGATCTGCCAAGAATATCCCAGGCGCGGCCCGGGCCGTTGCAACGCGTCGCTGCGAAGTTTCAGTTCAGTGTGACTCACACACAACCTGTGACATACTTTGGAAACACGACTGCCAGAGGGCCCATCTCGGGGCAGTCGATGCTCATGGTGGCACTGGCAGTGTCAACCAATATGGTTCCTGAGCCACCAAGTGAGTAACTTGCTCAACACTGCCTCTTGTCGTTGAGAGCACAAATAACTGCAGGGCGCAGATTAGCAATTTGCCACGTATGGTCGACGCCTCTGTCATAGTGTGTCACTGGAGCAGAGACTTCGATATGACTCATCGTTATCATAGGCTGGCCCGACTGCGGTCCGCAACTTGTGTACTTTGTGGCTGGCCGCAGCACATGACACCTATTTGGGGCAGCATCAGCACTCCTACTGGCGAATTCTCCCAACGCTGTGCGCCGCATAGAAAAGATATCCGCAGAGTGGGTTGTCTGATTTCGGCTTCATAGGTGAGGCTCATGCGGTCCAACGGGGTTATTCGGATCCAGTGTCCCACTTGGCTTGACCCCGGACTCCTTTTGTTTCATATCCGCAGGTGCTGTTGCGACGTTTTATCTTATGTATGCCGTCATTCTTATAGGGTGTCATAGGCCACCAACCAGGTCACGAGCCGTTGTATAAACAATGCATCTAGACTGATATGCCACTGTCTTCCTGGTCGCTGCGTCGCTATGAAGTGCTGCAGTTACGCCGCAGCCACGGAGCGCTCAACGATTTGTGGCCGACTACAGCATACATGTTCCTGGTCGTCGTTCAAGTTTGCTAACACGTCGGCGCGAGTACGTAGTGGCAGAACTCAGGCACGAATGCTGATCACATTTGTCATGATAGCTCGGTCTCCGTCGTCTATTGCCCCCGCCCATTCGTGCTCTCCCATCTATGTCTGCTGTTTTAGGCTTACTTCTTCACACTCCCAGGCGTGGCGGTCACCTTGGCTCCTTCCAATCTGGGGTCATTCTTTCAATGTGGCGCAATCCCTTCCCCTATTCCTGGTCCGAGGGTCCCCAAAGGAAATTTTGGTATATATTGTCTGCAGTGCGAATGTCAGTACTACCAATTACAATGTCCCTAGAAGCAACAGTCTAGGTGGTGTGTTTCCGCCGAGTGCCAACTGCCTTTTGTTCTCGACGAAGGTACATTTTTTATCGGTTTCACCAGCGGCGTCAACAAGGCGCTGCATTCACAGATTTCCAATTTGTAAGATTAGAACATTATCGAACAAAGATTTCCTGTGTGGATCACCCACGCAGAGCGATACAAGGCAGTGTGGTTGCATCGTCTTGCGGGGATACGCGCTCTTCTGTCAGTGTAGGCGCCTCCACGGCATTTTTATTTCTTCCCATCGGGGCGATGGTGCTTGCACTGCTCTCAATGACCTCTATCCTCGCTTTCCTTCTCTTGGGCCCCTATTTGGCAAACTCAGACTCGGAGCTTGCTTTGACTTCGTCTACTTTCACCACAATAGCTGATGAACTGACACACCACGACATCGACATCACACTAGTCTCTCTATGAGCAATCCACGAACTTGTATTTGACGTTGGCCGAGCAACTCAAATCAAGCGCAAGTTGATTTACTGAACGCTTTTGATCATATTTCAGAGAGTACATCTTCTCGGGGATGACAGGGTTCAATTGGATAACACCCAATTTTTGGCGACGAACGTATTCGTAGGCATGGTAAGACACATGTTCCTGAAGGCATAAATAAGCTCCAGGGTAAACGAGAGAACGTACATTCCACTTATACCTCACCGGTCCATTTGTTCAACGCCGTGCGTTCAACGGTAGCCACGTCCATCGAGTCGTCCACGAGGTTGCTTTCTATCTGTATGCGAATAGCTGCGTCTACTCGGTCGTTCCGTTGCTCGTTATCTTGGGTATACTTGGCCGCCGTGACCGCCTTGTGTGCAGATCCCTGTGGCACGGGTCAGTGAGGAAGTTATAGTCACTGACGCGATGCAACGAAGGTATCGCGATGTTGTTGCGCTTGCACATCTGAGCTTTGTACTCGTTTGCCACTGTAAGCCCAACAGTAAGGAGAGCGCGAGCTAGCTTCATACCGTCAGCAGTATCGACGGCCATATAAACACATCAACTCGACGATGGCGATGAGCGTGAACATTTCGGGCCTCACAAGCGAAAAAATGGACCCAGGCGAGCAGATTTGCGCGAGGTTTATTTTCTGCCAGCAGAAATCTGCGCATACCGCGCGTTTACTTGACCTTAGCAGCGATGATATCCTTGATCTCTGTTTCAAGACGAGCACGAAGCTTCTGGTGCCAATCCCGCATCCATATTTGAAGGTCCGTATGTCGAAGCCCACATCCACATGACCCGGACCTAGCTTATCAAAGACTTTAGCTTCATATTTGTCTCTCCACAGCGTGATTGTTTTATGACGTTAACAAGGCGACTTCCTACGACGACCCCATCCGCTCCGCCTGCGACGACAGCGTCGAAATGGGCACGAGTTGTGACTCAAAAACCGACTGCAAGAGGGAGGGTCGTATGCTTGCGGATCTGAGCGGTGATGTCGGGGAGTTCAGTGTTCATGATACCTTGGATAGATGAGCCGGTAGTGCCCATCTGAATATTCCGATCAGATGAAGCTCTGATGACAGAATAACGATTCACTTGCCAGCGACACGACATAAATAAGAGTCACGGTATATCCGCGATTGATGTGAGGAATGGAAGTCGGGTAAGCGAGGTCGAAGGGGCTACAAGGGGGACGCAGGAAACGCTATAAGAGCATTAGTTGTACGACTCTCGAAATACAAGAACATTACCCAGCTTTCGTGCACTTCCCTCGACGAAGAGACGGTCCCACTGGCAGTCACGGCTCGGCCGAGCCGACATGATGGCGGAGTCAGAATGAGCCCCAGTTAGGGAATTCTCACCGACTTCGTACAAGTGATCGTTCTTCACGCAACCTGCTTGTCACTGTCCTCACCTTTCTTTCAATACTAAATCCAATGCATCATCAATGAACACCACCTTCCCGACTGTGTCCATCGATGTGGTAGGTGCCTCCCTCACTTCAGGTTCCCAGACCTTCTGATGATTCGATCGTGCGATGCCATCGTCACGTCCTTGGGGCCCGGGGTTCAAACGTTCAGATTCTTGAACGACAGACCGCCAAAGAAGTCCTCCATGCGATTCTTCACTCTATCCTCTTCCATCGTCTCTTTGGCACAGTCAAGCCTCAGACATTCGACGTCCTCGACGTGACCATGGTCAGCTCCACTTATCATCTCCTTTATTCCTTTATTCCTCTTCCCCAATCTCGCTTTTCCTTGTTTGCTTAGTTCTTGTGTTTGAGCGGACGTATGCATGATTACTGACGAGTCGACTCTTGGCTTCTCGGTTCGAATTACGCACACACTATGGCAACAACATAGCCCGGCGTCGCAGATCCCGAAATGGAACAACTCGTCGACGAGAAAGTGGACGTGTTTTGGAAAGGGATCGAGAGCGGGCCGAACAAACGCGGACAGGTAGGATCTCGCATGTCTCTGCGGACTCACCAGGCCTGAGTACTCATTGGTGATTTCATCCCACCTCTTGCGTTGCACGACATATAGCTCCTGGTCACTTTCTCGGAAAAGAAACCCAAAAAGTCGTGGTTTCAGGTGTACGTTGGCGAGGAGGACGTGCCATGGGAACAATGGTCAGTCACATCCATCTTTGCTCGATCTTGACTCCCTTGACATCCATGCTTGTTCCAAAAGGATAGTCAATGCAGAGCTAAGACAGCCAAAAACAGATCGAGGTACACTTATACGTGCTCATTATGTCTTATTCGCACTCACGCTTTGTTTGTTGCTCGGACGAACGCACGTCGCCGCACCCTCATTTACCCAGACCGTCATGTATTCGGCACCACGCTCGCCAACACTCTCACGAAGGCCCTCCAGGTTATGCTCACCCACACCTCGTCTGAGAAGGGTCGTACAGCAGTTCCACTCATCACAAATGCCACAGGCATATCTCCGTTTCCTATTCGGATCACGGTCAGAGTGGATGGGATTGAAATTGGGTGAGGGTGGTGCATTGTTCGCTGCATCGTCTACATCAGCGCTTCGTCCCATCGATTGGACACCTCTCCCGCTAAATACAGCAAAAGCTTCAGTACTAGCGTTACAAGCATTGTCGTTCCGCGACTCCGTTACTTGCGCACTTACCTGTTCACGTGTTTCACGGTATGGCAATGCATTGTTTACTGACTGTAGAACGCGATAGCTACAAAGCACAATGCCGACTAGTACTTTAATGGATTTGGGTGTCAAGTCTGTTTTCATCTGTACATCTTCTCCTATCAAACATTCACCAGAGTCGCGCACGGTGGGTTGCAAAGTCGTCTATGGCTTCCTTGTACACCGCATTGAACGCCTCCTGTTTACGGACCCGGTTCTCCTTGCCACCGCGCTTGAACAGTTCTGTGGACCCACTTCAATGAATCATGTCACGCTCGAGATGTGAGCGAAGATACGTACCGAGGAAGCGTTCACCGACCCACAATCGCAATGGTGCATTCCCAACGCCATCCTTGGTTTCCATCTCCTTGGTGGGTGGTACAGGCCCCTCTTCTATTCTGAGATTGGCGCCCATGCCTGCCCCGAGCGTCTCGCATACAGCAAAGACTTCCATTGCATGTGCCGGAGAAGTATAGACATATTGCGCGCCGACGACAGCCAGTACCAACGCGCGCAGATAATTATCCGCGGCGGCGCCGAGTAGCTCGAGTGCATGCTTCAAGAGCGCAGGGGGGTGTGTGTACGTATGTCTGGATGAGATGAAACGCTAGCGAAAGAATGCCCGAGCTGTATCAACAGACCCGGAGGATTTCGACTATTGCAGTCTCATCAGCTTTATGGCTAGCTTATATATACTACTGGCACATGGGTTCAGGGCAAGCCTGAGAAAGACATGAATCAGCAATGACTCATGCTTCGTAATATTTCCCATGGATTCTATAATTATGCATTCCCATGTAACTACCGGTTAGAGTGACATGTGAACATTAATAAGAATACACGCTAATTATGGGTGACACTTGTGGGATAACTCTCACGACTGATTAATTAAGTAAGAACAGCGTGAGACCTCTAAGAGGGAAGAGAAACGGAAACATCGAACTCCAGAATAATCCAGAGGGCAATATCTACCACTAATCTAGGCTGTTCTTTCGCGCCACCTTGTGGTGACTACTTAAAACGGTTGTATTGGGTACTAGGCGGTTACTAACGACGTACTTTCTATTACTAAGCTTTCGGGACCTAAAGGAGATGAATAATCATCCCCACGTTCTGTTACTACAGTGCAATATGGCCGTAAGCTATCCCAGGAGGGCGTAGCGAATCGGGTATCCAGGGCGAAGTCGGGTAACAATGTAGGTATGGGGGAGGTGTGTACGTATGTCTGAGATGTGATGAAACGCTAGCGGGGGGGAGGTGTGTACGTATGTCTGAGATGTGATGAAACGCTAGCGGGGGGGAGGTGTGTACGTATGTCTGAGATGTGATGAAACGCTAGCGAAAGAATGCCCAGGCTGTATCAACAGACCCGGAGGATTTCGACTATTGCAGTCTCATCAGCTTTATGGCTAGCTTTATATACTACTGGCACATGGGTTCAGGGCAAGCCTGAGAAAGACATGAATCAGCAATGACTCATGCTTCGTAATATTTCCCATGGATTCTATAATTATGCATTCCCATGTCAATACCGGTTAAAATGACATGTGAACGTTAATAAGAATACACGCTAATTATGGGTGACACTTGTGGGATAATTCTCACGACTGATTAATTAAGTAAGAACAGCGTGAGACCTCTAAGAGGGAAGAGAAACGGAAACACCGCACTCCAGAATAATCCAGAGGGCAATATCTACCACTAATCTAGGCTGTTCTTTCGCGCCACCTTGCGGTGACTACTTAAAACGATTATATTGGGTACTAGGCGATTACTAACGACGTAATTTCTATTACTAAGCTTTCGGGACCTAAAGGAGATGAATAATCATCCCCACGTTCTCTTGCTACAGTGCAATGTGGCCGTAAGCTATCCCAGGAGGGCGTAGCGAATCGGGTATCCAGGGCGAAGTCGGGTAACAATATAGGTATTTCCGAAGAATTTTCTAGTAACCAAATGACCTCCGAAGAGCGGAATCTAGAAAAACCACACGGTCCGAAGACCGGCGGCTACCTTATGAGCCTCCCGTGTACCGGCGGATACGATCTCGAGGACCGATTGACAGAGCCATCCCTTAAGTGGACGCTTCATGTCGCCATTGTAGCGGAACTGGGCCGTACTATCTTTTCACAGATACTACGAAGTTTTCACAGCTTTTCCCACAAGTACGTTCAGTGTGGGATATCCGACAGGAATCTACAGTTTACTGACGTGTTTACTCATCACCAAACGTGTTTGGGAGAGGAGGTAGATTGTCGAAGTTTAGGGCATCGACTGTCGGGTCATAATTTGGTTGCGCACGATGTCGGCGTTCTAAATAGCCGGTGATGAGACCATCACGACGATCTTTCTCACGGATCGCCTCTTCGTGTGCAAGCGCTGCCTCGGCAATCACGACTTGGGCTGGGTCCTCCGCGTAATCTAACGATTTTCGGATAAGGGCCGAGCGCCACTGTACAACCAAGTCTGGGGGAGAGTGTGTACGTATGTCTGGGATGAGATGAAACGCTAGCGAAAGAATGCCCGAGCTGTATCAACAGACCCGGAGGATTTCGACTATTGCAGTCTCATCAGCTTTATGGCTAGCTTTATATACTACTGGCACATGGGTTCAGGGCAAGCCTGAGAAAGACATGAATCAGCAATGACTCATGCTTCGTAATATTTCCCATGGATTCTATAATTATGCATTCCCATGTCAATACCGGTTAGAGTGACATGTGAACGTTAATAAGAATACACGCTAATTATGGGTGACACTTGTGGGATAATTCTC
>JBBPSU010000468.1:0-12323 GCA_038093755.1 Tylopilus microsporus | reverse complement strand
TTATTAACTGTCCACTAGCATTATGATTAGAAAAGGATAATGTTATAAATACATTTACCCTCTTCTGTCAAAGTGATAACTAGTAGATCATATTTCACTAGGAATATCAGCTCTTCAAAATTTTCCTAATGTAGAAGGTTTTACCTTTAATGATGAGGAAAAAATATTCAAAAATAATTCTGGAAAAACCTTCGTTCCTCCTTCACTTCGCATGAAACTTCTAAACATTTGTCATGACGCTCCCATTGCCGGCCATCCCGGTCAGGCTCGCACGATCCATCTTCTCTCCTGATATTTCACATGGCCCGGCATTACTAAAGATGCCAAACTCTACGTAGACTCCTGCCAAACGTGCGCCCTCACGAAGGGTAAGCAAAAAGCACCGGTGGGAAAACTTTTACCTCTTCCTATCCCCGAACACCCATGGGAAGATATCTCCATTGATTTCATCACCGGACTTCCTCTTTCATCTTCATATGACTCAATTTGCGTTGTGGTGGACAGATTCTCTAAAGAAGTAGTCTTCGTTCCGTGCGTTAAAACCACATCCTCCAAAGACTTAGCTCGCATTTTTAGGGACAACGTTTGGTGTATCCATGGACTCCCTCGTACTATAGTTTCAGATCGCGGACCACAGTTTGTTTCAGATTTTACTTCCGAACTATGTAAACTCCTCAGGATCAAGCAACGACTCTCCACGGCATATCACCCTCAAACCGATAGGCAAACCGAAAGGATTAATCGAGATCTAGAACAATACCTCCGTGCTTACGTGGCAAAAAAGCAAGAAGCCTGGGCAGAATGGATCAAATTAGCCCAATTCCAGCATAATAACGCCCTCACTTCTGCCACCGGCACCATCCCTTTTGCGATAACCCGAAACTATCACCCCTGTTTAGGTTTTGAAGGAAACGCCAAGACCAAGGCAGGAGAATTTGGCAAAGAGGCAGGAGAAGCTCACGCAGATATCAAAGAAGCCCTCGAGGCATCCCAAAAAAAAATGAAATGATCTGTGGAACAAAAAGAAGCGAAGCACCGGATTACGCGATCGGCGATCAGGTATGGCTATCCACGGAACATCTCAAACTCCCCTACACCGCATGGAAATTAACCCAAAAATGGATTGGACCCTATACCATCACGAAGGTCCTACCAAACGCAGTTATCTTACGCCTCCCTAAATCCATCCACATTCATCCAACGGTCAACGTTTCCCGTGTCAAACCCTATCAAGATGTTCTAGAAGGACAACCAACCCTCCATCCTGACCCGGTCGTAATCACGGAAGAAGGGTATGAGGAATATGAAGTTGAAGAAATAGTAGCGTCGCGAATGAAAGGACGACAACTTCAATATCTCATCCATTGGAAAGGCTGGGATGAAACAGATCATATGTGGGAACCATTGGCAAATTTAGCTAATGCAGAAAGAGCGATTGCTGAGTTCCACAAAAGAAATCCATCCTCTCCCAGGAAGATCCGAGGAATTTCCACCTCCGACTTCATTGCCCTGTTCCATGACTACTCAATAGATACCGTGACACGTTTCCAAGCCATGCGGCTAGACTTCGAAGGAGGTATATAACCTCTCCTTGCCCTCGACTTCCCCAACATCCTCCCACCATGTCTATCATCGTTTTCTTTCTCTGTGCCACCGCCGCTTTCTTCGCTTTTCTCGTCTATGTCATCTCCCACGCCACCCTCGACCGTGCCTCTTCCGTCATCCAAGAGGCGGCCTGTCAAAACACCCCCATCGTCGTCTCCCTTTCACTCGGCCCATTCCACATCTTTACATTCTCCATGATCGTATCCGGCGAATGGAATGCTATTGGAGTCCAACAACGGTGGGGTAAATTAATAAAATGTCCACAGGCAGAATGGGAGAATGACCAGTGGAACATCAACAATGACGTCCCGGTCAATGGTCAGAACCAAGGTCAATGGGGGAACTGGTAAGCCGAGTCGTCTTTAACGGCGATCCATACCTGGAAACGGATTGGATAGGCTTATCGGGTCTCGTCCGAGTCGGGACGACTTGATCTCGGAGGGGGGTAGTGTTACGATTTCATCATTTCTCATTGGCTAACGTATCGTATGATCCTCATCTCTTTTCCCATTGGTTTTACATATGATTTCACTTTTCTTACTCATACAGCCTCGATCGCGCATACCTATACACGTAGCATCGCACATCCTGGTTAGGAAGTTCATAGCTCGGTCTGTGCACAGCCCACTCTAGTATTTAAACCCATGTAAAGTACCTGAGACGGTAGTCTTATCCATTTGTTCAATCCTTGCCTTAGGCTTGAGAGCGAATTAAGGGTACCGCTCCCTATCCTCATCCACTCGCTTCGGACTTGACAATTAGTCTTGAAGCTTTGAACACTGGTTATTCGTTGTCTTGCCCTCGAGTGTTACGACTCAAAGTCTAGGTCGTTACAAGTCCGGGCACTCCTATCCGAGTCTGGAGATCTCAGCCAATAGGACTTCACTCGGAGCTGACATTGGAGCTACAGGACTTCACTCCGGAGCTTCGGACTTTCTTCTATATCCTTTTAGGGATCACTTAGAGTCATACAAGCGCATCTCCGCCCATAAATATAAAGTCTTTGAGTCTTTTTCAAACTCCTCAGTTGTCTTGCACCTCCTTGGGCAGCAGCTGAGGTGAGCACCTTTTTACTTACAGTACTTTATTATCTCTAATTCATGTAGTGGGCATCCCTGCCCTTTACTTAGGTGAATACCAGTTGTCTTGCACCTCCTTGGGCAGCAGCTGAGTGGGCATCCCTGCCCTTTACTTAGCTTGACAAATACATCACATGGCTTGGTTACAATTGACTGGAATGACCCAGGTGAAGAGCCCATGATTCGAATGGCAGCTATTGAGCACCAGGGGGACAACCCCCATGTATTTCGGTATGCAATGAACTCTAAACCTGTGGTTAAGCCCACTTCGGATACATGACCAAAGATTGCCCCACAGTTGCACAAGTGTGCAACAATTGAAGCAAAGATCAGCGGATGCTCCGCCTACATAATGAGTGACACTGGAAGTACCAGTAACTTCATGAGCCCAGCATTTGCTAAGGTCACGGGAATGAAAATATTCCCCTTGGAACAGCAGCTAATGCTCCAGCTGGGCTGCATTGGAAGCCATTCAAAGATAACCCATGGGGGCCCTTCAAATATTCAATTTGGGGGTGAAACCTCCCGAATATATTTTGATGTTGCAAACATCAACCGTTATGACTGCATCCTGGGAATACCCTTCCTCAGGGAACACAATGCAGTCATCGACTTTGCGAACCTAAGTATTCACATTGGCAATGTTACTGTCACCTTGTCATAGGATGACAAACTGGCCAAACGTCCAGTTCAACCCTCTCCTTGAGATCATTGATGGTCGAGCCCTACACAGTCTAAATGACCTTGTGAGGGCTCGCAGAGGGAAGGGATTGGAGTACCAGATACCCAGACCCAAAAAACGCAGCATTTACTAGTAGCTGCTATGAGTATGCGTCGGACACCTGATAAGGGCCTGTCCGATGAGGATATACCTCAATTAAGGGAACAGTGGTTCCAAAGATATAGGCAACAACTCGGAGGAATGGTTCCAAGACTTCATCCAATGCAGGAAGTTAATCATCACATCCCACTGATTGAAGAGGGCAAGCAATACACTTATCACCTCCCCAGGTGTGCTAACACGCTGAAACAACAATTATTGGATAAAATCTGACTGTACACTGACACAGAATGGTGGGTCATGAAGAGCGTCCCACAGGCCGCTCCGATGCTCTGCATCCTGAAGAAAAACAGGAAGCTGAGGACAGTCATTAACTGTCAAAAGAGGAACAACAACACAGTCAAAGATGTGATGCTGTTCCCAGATCAAGATCAGATCTGTATGGATGTAGCCAGAGTGAGATATTGCTCAAAAATTGACCTGTTGAATGCATATGAACAGGTCCAGATTAAACCGGAAGATGTTTGGAAAATGGCCTTCTCAATGGTCTATGGGACCTTTATCAGCCAAGTCATGCAGCAAGGGGACTGCAATGCCCCAGTGACATTTCAAATCATCTGACAAACAGTTTATAGTCCGGAGCATACTCCAGACTGCCATAACAACACCAATTTGAAATAGTATGACAGGACCATATGGAGTGTAAGTACCTTGTGCCTCACACGTCGAAAACCATAAGGAACTAGCCAAGATGTCCAACGTCATAGAATAAAGTGGTCACGAACCTCGAATGACATTCCGGTGCGATGCGGACTATTGCGGACAAAGGACAGGACGTTCCGGACGATTCCTGTAGGAGCGGACAAGCGGACAACAACGGACAGCGGACGGACGTGACGTGGGTGAATAGGATCACTAAGGACGTGAGTGACGATGATAGGGAAGTCATGTAGAGGTCATAGGATAGGTCCTACAACCATAAGGAACTGTAGTTCCTTACAGCATTTATCAGATTTTGGAGGTATCTGAGAACTTGGCTTGTTATGGCTTTCATTGGAAGGACCAGCAATGTCCATTCCAGTTTCTTCTTCTTCCATCAAGGTGGCCCAATCTGTGGATGAGCCAGGAAGTGTTCCAGATGGTCTGGCAACACTTGAACCTGAAGGTCCGAAAGGGTCTGAAAGGATGTGACTGGTTCCAGGCCAGTGGATAGCAGGGCGTTGCCATCCAGCTTGTGCAATCATAGATGAATCACTTTCTCCTCCTTCATTAAGCTTGACTTTGTATTCGAGCCTCTGTTCTTCTTCTATGACCCCAGTCATCTCAGAGTTGAACAGGTATGCTTCTTCATTGCCATCAACAACATTTGTGTGACCTTTTCCTTTCCTATTCTGATTTCCACAGAAGTGGTCATATGCAGGTGCATTGGTGGAATGTTGTTGATTTCCACCACGACCACATCCTTGATTTCCTCTTCCTCAGTTGTTACCACGGCCTCGAGGGTTTCCATGACCCCTAGGTCCAGTTCCCCTTGGTACTTCACAATCCCAATGTCCTTGATTGGACTGGGAGTGATAGCTTTGGTTATATTGAGGCTGCCATTGACATTGTGGTGGTCCTTTCTGCATGACGGCAGTGCGTTGGATAGAGGAATTGTGCTCGATAGAGCTTATATGTGCGGATAGTGGTTGTTGGGAAAGGGATTGTTGGAGAGAGTTCTCCATACCAATACAAGGAATGATTACCAATACATCTAGGTTGGCAAAAGGAATGGTTTGAATGGCTGTCGAAACCATCAGATGGAATGAATGGGGGAGTTTTGCCATAAGCAACACAAAAAGAATCCATCTTCTCCACGAAAGCTCTGAGGAATTTCAACATTGGACTTTGCTGCCCTTTTCCATGACTATTCTATAGATACTGCGATATGTTTCCATGCCATGCGCTTGGATTTCGAAGGAGATATATAATCCACGCTACACCCTCGACTTCTCCAGTATCTTCTCCTCACAAACATGTCCCTCATCGCCCTCTTTGTCTGTGCTACCATTGCCTTCATCTCCACCCTGGTCTACGTTCTTGCCCATGCCATCACCATCCACACCTCCAATATTGTCCAGGAAGCTGCTCATATGCAAACGCCCATTCTTGTCTCCCTATCAATCAGACCCTGGCATGTATTCATGTTCTCAACTGTCACTACCATTGAATGGTCAGCCATTGGAGTTAAGCAGAGTTGGGGTAAGTTGATCAAACGTCCCCCTCCTGACTATGAAAACGATCAATGGGACATGACCAATGACATGCTGGCGAATGGTCAAAACCAAGGACAAAGGGGTAACTGGTAAGCTGAGTCATCTTAAACAGCGATCCATACCCAGAAATGGATTGGACAAGCTTATCAGGGTCTCGTCAGGATGACTCAATTTAAGAGGAGGGTAATGTTACAATTTCATCCCTTTTTCACCTTTCCATTGGCTAAACCATCATATGATTCCCTTATGCTTTTCTCATTGGATATGACATGACCCCATTTCTCCACTTCTATTTACATTCGTACAGCCCCGACTGTGCATAGCTGCGTATGCAGCATCGCTCATCCATACTAAGTAGTTCATAGCTTGGTCTGTGCATCTCCCATTCCAGTATTTAAAGCCCATGTACACTATGAGTTCCAGCAGTCTTATCCACTTGTTTTCTCTCGTCTTAGGACTTGGGAGTGAATTAAGGATACTGCTCTATTCTCTCATCCATTTCTACTTGCTTTAAGCTTGACGATTAGCTTTAAAGCCTTGAACATTGGTGTTATCTGTTGTCTTGCCCTCGAGCGTCACGACTCAAGTCTAGGTTGTTACATGATCCCATGGTTTTCTAACTGGCATTCTTTCCAATTTGTTCTAAGAAAAGACATCAAGGTAATCATGGTAATGGACAGGTACTTTTTCCTTGAGTCCTTCTTCAATTGCTCTTTGGAACATCGAAGATGGTAGTCAGTCTTGTTGATGTGACCTGCATTGGCTAGTGTATCTAGAAAAGGTCAATTCTCTTTTTACCCAATCAACCTTTGGATTGTGACATTCTAGCCAATCGTATCCTATGAAGAGTAAGTGCCAGTGTGTTCCTAGGATCATAACATAGAAATCTGCATATTCTGAGTGTCCTTGAATGTCTAATAAGACAGTTACTTGATGCATGATATTACCTATAGCTCCTTCAGAGCCATTGGTGTTAGTGACTATCATGGGGTTGTCAAGCATAGCATAGATGTGTGAGGGAAGCCCACCAGACTTACCTGGGTGGTTGAGACGAGCACAGAATGTGGGAGTAGACAAAGGAAATTGTTCTATTACATCAGGAAGGCTTCCCTGGTATATATACTGTCTACTAAGCATCTAAGCGATTCCCAGAGGGTATCCAAAGACCTTGCTGCATCTGCATGCCTTATTACATAAGGTCCGGACTGTATCTGGTATGGATGTACCGAGTCCAGTGCAGTGTGATGCAGGGTCCAGTGTGGACCAACTCCGGACAGTCACGGAGTATGTCTGGATGTCCTTCATACTACTTCTAGTCTAATGGGGGCATATGTACTAGGTACCCTACTTATCTATTTGACACTCCCCCTCACTAAGTGCATGGTAAGCATGCATGCGGAATAGGAATGGGATTAATGAAAATGTCTGTTTGAGTAGGACCTTGCTTGTTTTCAACAAGCGGAAATCGGACGTAAGTCATATCCGGGTTTCGTTAAGGGCGAGTGGATCCATGTGGTCTGTCTAGAGCGGATGCTCAGGGTCATGCATTCCGTTTCTGTGGCAAGTGTAGGCTGGGAAGGGGACTTCCAGCTAACTGTTCTGTTGGCCAGTGTGGGTAGTATCTGGGTTGTGACCGGCAGGTTACTGGTTCAGATGCCTAAATTGGAGTTGGTGAATGCAGTGGTGCCAAGTCCGGACTATCCATCAATGACTAGCACATAGGGTTGTGTTCCAATGAGATATCGGAGGATATGTGGCGTGTTGTCCAGGTATTCCTGTGACAGGTTTGTGCTATGATGGGAAGGCGTCGTCATGGTGTAGGATATGTCCGGTATTGTTCTGAGCATGGTATAGGGGTGACCCTATGACAGACTGAAAGTGGGATGTCCGTGTCGGATTGACGGGCTCGCTGTCCGGTCAAGGATAGTGTCCTGCAGGAAAATGGGAATGTGTGAGCTGTGCGTGGATTTGTGTATCGCAATGGTCGATGATCATCTCCAGGTATGTGGTTGGGTCTGTTAGGACTTTCCAGCCTTTGAGGCAGGTAGCATTGCATCCGGAGGGATTTCATCGGAACTTTAGGGTTCCAGGATTCCCACTTCCACAATAAAGCGGATCTTATCTCAGAGTGTTTGGATTGCAGCATAGGGCATCATCACTGTAGACGATAGCATCTGCGGTGATATTACCCATCTTGTGGTATAAGAAGATTGCGGCGTCAGATATCAAAAACACTTGAATCCTTGGACTCATTTAGAATGTGCCAACAGGTGAGTGCGACCTGTTTGAGTCTGTATGGGGTGTGGAGTATCGGAGTGATTTGTTCTCCAGGCCAGGAAATGCTTCCAGCTGCTCCATGTGTGTTTCTTTGAGCTTTCCGTTGTACTAGTAGGTATGCACGTCGGACATGATGTCCGGGAGTGTGTCAGTCATCCAGTGCTCGGTGAGTGCTAGTGTGAGCCGGACTGTTTCGGAAATGGACTACAGGTGAGATTTATTTGGTTGAAGTCCACCACTTCAACCTGCAAGAAACCCTTTTGCTTCTAAGTGGGCTTTTCTTTCATCCGTCAGACTTGACATGTAAGACCCATCGGTTGTTCATGATTTCCGATGTTGGGCCGATCCACTAACTCAAACACATATTCCGGCGGCAGAGGATATCAAGTTCCTCATTGCATGTGGTTCGCCAGAGCTTCTGCTCTTTATCTGGTAGTGCGAGTGTATCATGGTATATGACAGTTCACGATGTGGGTTTATCTCCGTGTTCGGAGTTGTAGTAGTGGTATGGACTTTGCTGCGCATGCTTGGGAGTTCTGCGGAAGTGTCGTTGCAGATAGTTTGGGGATATAGGAAGTGAATTATAATCTTCTCCCCCTTCCCAGACTATGCGTTCCACGTCCTGTTCAGATTTCATGGCAGATTTATGTCCAGGGGTTCCACGAAAGTATGGCATCACAGATTTGCTTGGGAACATAGGAAGCGTATTAAAATGTGCTCCCCCTTCCTGGACTATGTGTTCCATGTCCTTTTTGGAGTCATGTGGAGAATATAGGTCCAGGGGAATCAGGCATTGCTCCGGGAAAGTATTGAATGTCAGGATGTGACGTCTCGTGTTGGGACTGACTTGGTGACTTTGTTTCCAGCAATTTGGTTTTCCTTGTCCTGTAGTTGACTTAAGGGGTGTTAACGGTCCCCATAGAATTGTCTGGATGGTCAGAGGTCGTCGGAGGTGTTAATGGAGGTGGTAGTTCCTCGTCAGAGTCATTCTGCGGATGAAGGATTCATATCTGGCAGTTGGGTTTGGAGCATCAGGGTTTGCTACCCTGGGCAGTGGGTTGGGTGCCCGATTCTGGGTGTTTCCCGAAAGTGGTTTATCCAGTTTCATCCTCCGGGTCGGAGGGAATACTCGGAATAGGAGTTGCTATCGAGCAGAGCATGTGTCTGTGAGGGAAGGCCACCAGACTTACCTGGGTGGTTGTGACGAGCACAAATGATGGGAGTGAGACAGAAAGACTTGTTCTATTACATGAGGGAGGCTTCCCTGGTATATATACTGTCTACTAAGCATCTAAGCGATCCCCAGAGGGTATCCAAAGACCTTGCTGCATCTGCATGCCTTATTACATAAGGTCCGGACTGTATCTGGTACAGATGTACCGAGTCCAGTGCAGTGTGATGCGGGGTCCGGTGCGGACCAACTCCAGACAGTTACGGACTATGTCTGGATGTCCTTCGTACTACTTCTAGTCTAATAGGGGCATATGTACTAGGTACCCTACTTATCCATTCGACAGGGGTTAGCTAATTTTTTAAGGATGAGATTGTTATGTTTGCAGAAATCTAGATCAATAAAGGAATTAGATGCCCCAGAATTGAGTAGTGCATAGAGTTTTGCTGATTCCCATCCTGCGGGGGTTCTAAACTGTAGATTCATCTGGATGGTGAATTGTTTTAAGGCATTAGGGTTGAAGGATTGCAATGATATTCCTGTGGAGCAATTAGTCATAGGGGAATTAAGCACATCTTTGGATGCTGTGCTTTCATTGAAAGATGCCCCAAAAATAGAGTCTATTGTGCATACAGGAAAGTCATCATCAGTATAGTCCTCTAGATCATGAACACCTTCATCATCCATGATCACTGGGCTTTTAAAGCCTCTTGCTGTTTAGCCTTTACCGCAAGCTTGTCTCGCCAGTAGGCTTCTGCTTCTGCTGTTACATAAGCGGCATTATGGGAAGTGTACCCTGTGCCAGCGGCTGCTTGTGGCTGTCCTTGTGCAAGATCCAAGGACCTTGCATTTGTCTTCTTTGGCTTCTTGCAGTTTCGGGCGATGTGCCCTACTTCTCTGCAGTTGTAGCATGTATGGGTATTACCAGCGTACTGCATTCCTATCTCCATTGGGGCTCCACGACCTGGCTGTGTCCCTGTGGGTGTAAACTTTGGTTGTTCACGGCCCAGCTGACCTTGGAAAGGATGGTACTGTCCTTGATAAGGTTTTTGGGTTTGGGCTGCTCTGGCCGCACCCCACTCCTCATGAATCCTTTCCAACATCTTTCCATAGCAATCATATTGTTTATAGAGGTCGTCGTAATTGTCCTCGTTGATCTTGCAATGGAGGGAGACTTGTTGGCAGGTGGAGAACCTGACTGCCTGTTTGAGTAGGTGAGTCGCTTCTCCATCTGATACCTTTGCTTCTTGTCTGAGTATATCAAACTTCTGAAGGAAGTCTGTAGTGAGCATGGATCCTTGCTGGAGGGCCTTTAACTCCTGACACAACTGGTATCCGAGAGTCGTAATTTGGAAGAATCCGGTGAACTCCTCCTGGAATTTAGCCCATTTGGGCCATGCATCATCTCCCCAAAGGTTCCCATGTTTGTCTTTGGCTTTTAGCTCCTTGTCGAGGTACTTTTCCATTGTTAGTTGGATGAAGGGTTCAGCTTTCCCTTCAAGATGAAGCAGGACCACCATGGCCCTTACTTTGTCCGACTTCCAAGTCTGAGCTGAGACCCAGAGACATATTTTTGTCCACCATATGTAGATGGAACTTCTTCTTGTCTCTGTCCCACCTCCTAGGATCAGCGATCTTCTTGACCGTTTCTTCTTCTTTCTTAGCATTCTCCTTCATTTCCTCAATCAGGGCATCTTGGAGGTCATCCATGTTAAAGGGGTTCGACGTCATTGCTTACTATCAGGTATCTTCCAATCTAATTCTGGGCAAGTCTTCTACTAGTAGATGTATTGTATCAGGTAGCAAATATTGTTTCTTTGCAAGAGTATAATCTTCTGAGACAACGTCTTGCACTCAAGTAAAGAGTCTTATCCAAGTGTAACGACCTAGACTTCTTGAGTTGTGATGCTCAAGGGCAAGATAACAATAACACCAGTGTTCAAAGCTTTAGAGCTAATCATCAAGCTCAAAGCAAGTAGAGAGAGAGATAGTAGAGTGGTACATCAGCAATTCCATGATTTTCACACAGGTGTCACATCGAGTCACATTGAGTCACACATTTACAGCAAGATTACATCACATTTACAGCATGACAGAAGCCAGTGGCATAGGCACACATCAGTCACAGTGTCTCACAGTTAGGTACAGGCGGCACAGCAACACAGTCACACAGCGCTACAGTATAGGTACAGGGTTATATAATTTATTTCATAGTTAGTGTAGTTTACCCTCCCTAATGTGGAGAAACTTAGTGATTTTTTGAGTAAATGTGTCATGTGACTCAATAGTTGGAATTCAGTGACTCTACACATGCTATCTTAGATCCTGCCACCACCCATCCATCTACGACGACAACCGTTGGCGCATACCACCACACAACCCACCCAGTAATGATGATGGTGGCACGTGTGCATGCCACAAGGCCCACTGCAGCCAGCAACAATGATGGCATGTACACGTGCCACATAGCCCACCCAACAAGGACACGACAACGAAGACCACCACCACAAGGGTGGCATGCAACCCACCCACCAGATGGCCCAGCCAGTGATGACAACGACCACCACCACCACGAGGATGGCATGTACACGTGGCATGCAGCCCACCCAGGAACGACGACAACGTGTTTGTGTGCCAGATGTCCCACTGGCAGCCAGTGATGACAACGACAATGAGGAGAATGGCATGTATGCATGGCGTGCAGCCCACCCAGCAACGACGACGACCATGGTGTGTGCCTCGCTGTCATATCCCGTCCTAACCCCGACCCTCCGGACCAACTCCGGACCACTCACTCACGAACTCTGAGGCTTTTATGCCTAGGACTTCACTTCCGCCCTCCGGACATCTTTGATTCTCACTTACGTACTTATGTTTCCCCTTTTGTATTAGTTCCGCTTCCTTCTTGCCTCCGAACCTGTGCTTGCACAGCTCCGGCTATCTCAACTCCGTACTCCGTCTTACTCAGATTCCGTCTTACTCATATCCTTACTCATGCGATGTTTTCCGTTACTAATGCGATGTCCGTGCTCCGTATATATAGTTCTCAGTACATAGTCATTAGCTTTAGCTTCGATATCGACTTAGACAATTATCCTCTGTCTTCCGCACTCCGAATTCATCCTCCTCATTGCGATCCACCCAAGTCCTAGCGA
>JBBPSU010000467.1:0-12330 GCA_038093755.1 Tylopilus microsporus | reverse complement strand
AAGGAAGTTGTCCCCAGGTGCACGACGGACTGTAACATGCGGTTCGTGCACCTCATCACGGTTGAAGGAGATACAGAACGTCCTGAGGCTGTTGCCACCCAGCACCATGTTGTCGGCATCCCTTTGTCCACGACTAATTTGGTGAAGGACATCCATCGTGAAACGAGGTGTTTCAGTGATGGTGAGACGAAAATAAAGAGCGACCACTGCGGGAATACATCCAAGTCCGATAAGAAGCCGCCAAGTATAATCAATCTGCTGAGGTGAGTCATCGATGGCATCTTTCAAAGCGACCACGACCACAAGTCCGACGATAGACGCAACTGACGAACAGTAAATGTGAGAAAAGTAATGGAAGCCGTAGACGTACCGAGTTGGCCCCATCCCTGACAAGCAAATACAGACGTCATGAGACTACCACGAATTTTGGTGGCAGCGAACTCAGATGCGATGACGGCGCTCATGGGGTAATCGGCCCCAATGCCGACTCCCAGCTAGTTGGCTCGATTTAGTATTTACACAAACTTTGGGAGGTTTCGAGACGCTTACAATGAACCGCCACACGATGAGGATAGAGACGATGTTGATAACTGGTCCCTGGCTAGAGACAGCTTGTCCAAAGGTGGCGATAATCATGATAGTAAGTTCAATGCCATCTACCAGCGGGACTCAGATATGCACATTCAATGCGCCGGGCTTCATTACTCACACATTCGCTTGCGACCATAGCGATCGGCCAGCCATCCAAACAGGAGCTGTCCAACAATGTTTCCGCTAAGGGTAGACACTTTGAGACCTGCAGTTTGCCAATTACTGAGTTGCCCTGTCCGAATTGTAATCTATATTTGTAAAACTCAAGAAAAGACGGCGGGGGTGGGCGTACGGAGATTAGTACTTGGATTCACTTCAGAGCCGTAGACAAGGCCGATCATCCTCGCAGCAATGATAATCGCGAATATGTCATAACTAAACAAGAACCGACCTCGTCAGCCGATAAAGTATCCGTGAAGCTTTGAACGGACTTACGCATCCGTGAAAAAGCCAGCGCCCGCCACCAAAGCAGTCTTGACATGAAAGAAACTAAGAGGAACATGTCAAAAAACGGGGAGCGACAATCGGAAACAAGCGGCGAACGAGAAATCCGCTTTGTCAATGCGCTCTAAGGCTTCTTTCCGGCGGGAATCGAGAGACCCGACTCGAGCAGACAGCCCCACAGGACTGCGAGGTGGTCTCTCATCGCGAGCGTTCATTTGGTAGAGATCACTGGAGTGAATGTGAATGAGCGGAGAGTGGGGGCTACGTCACGCTGTGAAAGAAAAAAATGAAAGACACTGGCATTTATCCATTCGGGTGAGATGTAGAGGGACCCTATCTTCCCTGAGAAGGATAAATATGTATTAACCTACTTCGTCCGAGCGAGGTGACATACTCAGGCTATAGCTGATGGTCTGGGCTAAGTCCGGCCTCCTTCATGGGAAATTTTTCATTGCCATCTTGATGTAGAGAGGCACCCGCCGCTCAGGCACAATGGAAGGTCGTTGGTCACCAATCAACGAGCTTTCTGAAGCGCCTGTTATTTTAGCTGTACAGCCTTGAACCTAAAAGTGTGCGTTATTCCACAACAGCCACCCAGCAAGTACGTACGGTGTCATCCTGGTTAGCTCGCTTGCTCGGCGCTCATCCGAGTCGGATCTGTGACATGATTCCGGTCGAGCGCTGTGGTTGCGGGCATAAGTTTGGCGCAGGCAGACTTCAAAGTTGGCGAGTCAATTCAACTCTCTCTTGTCGCAAATACAACAAGTACGCTAGACAGAAACAATGGCTGCCAGCATCGACCAAAGTAAAACCCAAACCACAGCAAGACAAACCTCGGCGTAAAAAAAGAGGGAAAGGATTACAATGCAGAAAAGGATCACAGTGAACACGTTCAAGTTACCTTAACGCATTAAACAACAGGGAATAAGAACAACATGAAGAGCGTACACAGCCTAACAACGACAAGCGTACATTTGAGTGCACGGGATATCTTGCACGTGGATATGTAGGTGAAATAATAAGGGGACGTTGACCGGAAGAGACGGCAAGAGGAAACAGGGAGGTGTGGGCCAACTTCGGTTGCAGGAGGGGTAGTTTGATTGTCGGAGACAGTGGCACTGAGTCGTGGGACTCCGAAGACGGTGAGCTGAAACGAGCGCCGCCAGGACCAATTGCCATTTTAAGTGTCAGCGAACGGCATGTTAAATAAACATGATAACAACTCACACTGATACTCTTCTACCAAGAAAGGTGGCCAGAACATTAATGAAGAGCAAGCGAGGGAACCGGGCCACATCCCTTCGACAAGAGAATAAAAAGCGTCAGCGGGGAGAGTACCAATGGGATGGGCGGCTGGGCAAGTAACAAATTACAAACAGGTCCCCGCTAACGTCCCTTACCACTAGCGCCACCGCCTCTCAGTTACGGTGACACCAGCGGCGGCGTTACATGCCTCACAGACCCGTACCCGGTGGGTTCCATAATGCTCTTTTCGTGACTTGCGGACCCAGTCGAATTCTGTTGCGGTCCTGTCGCCTGGTTCGCATTCGTCAGGGTAGCGGACACCTGAACGACGACCCAAATTGCGGAACATGTCACGGAGACCCTCGTAATCGGGAAGATCGGTGAAGGAAAGGGACAGGGCATAAGTTAGCAGGAGTGTGAATTCAACAGGTAACGTGGCGGTCATGGGAATTGTGGGTGGCGGTAGGTAGGGGTCCTGATGGGCGTCGGGGTGGTATGAAGCAGATGATTGTTTGCGGTGACAGGGACGGCGCAGCGGAGAAGGTGTGACAGGTTCTGGAGAGCGGGGCCGTGAACGAGAGCGTAGGGGGGTGCGGGGCTGTGAACGCGCACGGGGACGGCGTGGGGTCGCACGAACGGTGAATGAGGATAAAGGTCGAGATGTTTCGACAAATGAAGGCGTTTCATCATGTTCAATGCTCTCCTCTGGATATGGGGTATCGTGTACATCTTGATATGGCTTTGCTAAATGGGATTGATAAATACGATCCGGTGGTAATTCGGGCAACAGAGGGCCGGTGGCATCTAATTTGGCCTGTAAAATAAGCTCCCATGTTTGTGCGACAGTGGGTGCACGTAGTTTCCGCCAAGGTAAGGTTCCACGAAGAAAGTAGATGAGCATATATGCTAGTGACTCGAGGTCATCGCGACGCGCGCATTCTGTTGGCGCATTAGCGTGACATCACCCATCAGTGGGTGAGACGCACCAACGCCACGATGTGCATTCAGGCTGGCAAAGAGACTTGTTCCTACGCCATGCTTGCCTTCCTGCTTGTACGCAAGATGTTCGCCTGTTCTTGAATCCCTGAAGCGACGCGCGAGACCAAAGTCGATGACATTTACAACGAACGCGGTTGACGAGGAAGGCTGGCCCATGACAAAATTAGCAGGCTTTACGTCTCTGTGTACAAATGAGCGGGAATGAATAAACTCTAAACGAGATATCTAGGCAACGAGAAATGAACGCGGGTAGAGAGGAAGAAGTCGCATTAATATGAGCGTGTAAGCGGGGACGAAAAAATACACACGAGCTGATCTGCGAGGAGAAGGACGGTCTTGAGGGAGAAATGTCGGTTGCAGACCTTGAAGAGATCCTCTAAGGAGGGGCCGAGTAGATCGATGACCATGACGTTATAGTCGCCTTGCTTGCCAGAGTACATTATCCAGGGTACGCCTGGACCACCCATGAGAGACTTGTAGACTTTCGATTCTTGACGGAGAGGGGAAGTGAGGGAACGTGGAATGGCTGGCTCGAGTTTGATAGCGACTTCCTTGCCCGCTATGGTGTGGACTCCGAGGAAGACGGAGCCTGTGGGTTAAATGAGGGGGGGCGACGACATGCGCACGGACCAGACACGTACCACAACCGCCGTTGGCGATTTCTTCCTCGAGTCTATACTTTCCGCCAAACGTGACGTCCATCCGAGACTTGCAATGTGGCAGAGGCCTAGGGCGATTCAACTTGAACTTTGTGTTAGTTGCAGCTTATGTAATCAACACGTTGCACGTGATCGCGTTTTTGGAAGTTTCTTCCCATCACAGCTCGACCGGGCAGGTTCTCATTCCAGTGCTGCTGGGCGGTTCAACAGGAGGCTTCTATCACCACCATCGCTGTGAATGTGGAGTGATACATGAAATACAGGAGATCCGCAGCCAGGCGCATCAGTGGCGCACTGGATCGATGAGTAACTAGGTTTATTGTACGACTCCGATCAGACAGGGTTAGGCCTTTCCTTGACTTCTCAAGAGCTCCAGCTGGTCCAGCGCTGCTCTCTGGAATTCTTGGTAATTCCATACCCCTGTATTCTCCTCTCCGTGGATGACCCAGCCAAGTGCGGCAGCAGTCAGCCATGCCACACGCAAAAACACGCTCCCATCCAGGTATGCATACTCAGGATCCACCTCAACACCGTCCTTGTACAGCGACTCCAGGACGAACCCAGCTTGCCTGTGCCCATACAGTACATTGAAGTGCGCTAGCGCCCGTTGCACTTTGCACAGGTGCTCGTTGGGGTGCACGAGGGCGTCGGCGAGGACAGAATACCATGGATTCGCATTGACGGCGTAGGGGGACGTCGGAGAAGGGAGTGCACAGGCCGAAGGGGTTGGCTGGGGGCCTGGAAGCGCGTTGGAATACTTGGATGATGGTACTTTAGGAAGTGGCGGAAGCGGCTCGGAGGTGAGTTCTTTCAAAGCGAAACCCGGCCGACCACGGACAAGCCACCAGGTGATGCTCGTCAAAAAGTGCGCTCGTAGAAGCTTCGTTTGCGACGGGCGTGACAAGTATGCACAGATCGAGGGAATGAACAAGACCGATGTCACGATATGCGCACTGATGAAACAGTCAGATATACCAGCAGGCGCGACCATGACTGCACATACGTGAAAAAGTCTGCGCGATACTCGACCTCGTTGCCATCCCAGCTTCCAACGCCATACATCAGTGTTGCAGCCCAGACCAGCTCCTCAACACGTTCCTCCAAATCTTCTTCGCTTTGGATGTCACAATCCCACATCTCACCGTATCTGTTGATCACTTCGCCATGCGACGCGAGCATTGCGGCATACTCGTGTTTGTCAAGCACTTTGGATCCGAAACGAGGATCACGGAGTGTGAGTGACAAAATGTTCAATGCCCGCAGGCGCGAACCAGGCTTCGGCATCCATTCCGGCTCTACATATCACACCATGAGGCACAAGTAGCATGAAAGGGGGTGGAGCGCACTTGCCTTGTCTTTCCAGATCAGTGATAGGAGTAGTGCGTGTAGGCGTGAAAAGCAGACGCGTGATGAGCGTCGTCGCGCCAGCAGGGTGGACCGACGTCCACGCAAGACCTTCAGGCGACCCACAACTTGAATGAGTGCGTGCGTAGACAAATCATGCATTGCGTACCTTCTGCGATAAGCCCCGGTATGCCAAATTCGGCACCGTAGCCGACGTGGATGATGGGGTGTATGAGAATCTCGAGGAGCCGATTGAGCATCTGCGGCTGCTCCACGCCTCGCTGTGGTGTGCGAACATTGTAATGAGGAGAGAAGATGTATTTCTCCAGAATGCTGGAGATGGTAGCACCCGGCTCAAGCACGACCTGATGGAAATAATCGAGATAAGCATTGTAGTAGCTGTACCTTAATGTCAACGAGGAAGGGATGAAAGGAACACAAAGCACGCACTGGTCGTTTCCCAGGTAGACCGTAAAGTTATCGTCCGTGATGACAACTCTTTCTGGGGCGACGAAGGCGACACGCATGTGATCAAGATGGGTATCCTCGTAGGCAGCGCTAATTACGGCTGGCGGAGCACCGAGTGCATAAATAGCAAGCAAATGGTGCACAGAGTGGCTGCACGGGTTCATCAATGACCAATAATCTCTACTCGGCAAGATGAAAACAGTACTTGTGGAAGCTGAACTCGTTGAAAAACACATGGCTTTTTTCGTGGTTGTCTCTCAGGGCCTTCAGAAGCGCGGCAGTGGCCTCTGGCCCAGAGTTGGGCACACGGCCAGGAGCGAGGAGAGAAGGCGGGGGCTTCACAACAGGAAAGAGGCGGGAGAGCACCTCTTGAGAAGAAGACGTTGCGGGAACGATAACCTTGGGCGGCGCGGAGGTGGTCATAACAACTACAAGATTCGGAACGCCCGGTCGCTCATCTTATAGCCCTATCGAGGCGATGAGCCCAAGAGGGAACAAGTGCCGAGCGAGCGATAGCTTACTCAGTGAGGCCGCTGAGGCAGTATCCATCGTCCGCACTAGCCCAGTCGTCCTCCGCATTCGATCCTGTCCTTGTCACAACGCCAGTCGCATCCGGTAGAACATTCATTTGCGAGGAGATCCGAACGAGATGTAGGCAATACATATTGCCAGGCTTGTCCAGTGGTTTGCCGCTGCAACGCTCAGCGCTCAACGGCGGTGGTTATGTGGCCCAAGTTCCGGCTTACCGCTTTTACCAGCGGTGGAATTCATCCGGCGCCGGATGTGATGCATGTGATGCCGGTCCTGGAACACACTCGAGCTCTCGAAGGGCTAATCGTGTTTGTGCCGTTCCAACCACTGACACAACCAATCGCAAGGAACTTGACACTCAATCAGCCTCTCTGCCAGCAAGCGCGAAAGAGCTTTACCGCCGTGAGCCTGTGAACATCGTCTCGTTGCTCTGACCTTCCTCAGCCGACTGAGTATGCTATCCGACATTTGCAGGTTCTACATATGCCAGTGACCCGTATGAGCCGTTATATTGTTGACTCTATCGACCTGGGCGAAGTTCCAACCGGTACCAGTCCACTGCTCTGACACGAAGGCTGACACTATCATTCTCGGCTACGATTGTCGTCAGCCTCCTCATGAGAACGATATAACTTGAACGCTCATCTCCATTGACCAATCCACTCTTTTGACTGACGAAGCACTCGTACTCAGCTACCATGCTCGCATCCCCAGAGGCCTCCATCTCTCTCGGAGAACTCGCCATTTGCGAAGACTTTCTCGATGGTCACCGTGAATGCGCCCTCGACCTCTTGTCCAACCTCGAGCATATCCTACAATGGCACACACGAGATGGCTGCTCCGAAATGGACGAAGGCTGTATGCTCTGTGAACTGTGCAGCGCTCGCGGATTGATGGGCGCAGCCAGCAAAGCGCTCGCAGCCTATGACGATGTCGAGAAACGTCTCACTACCGTGCGTGCGTCGCTGGGAGGGAGCGTCTCTACTTCAAGTATGTCCTTTTCCACGTGCTTGGGTCGCTTTGACTCCATGTTTTCGACAGGGGCACCCAGTCGGGAAACCCTCCTCAGGAGTAGCTTGGCCAAGGCGGTTTTCCTCTCTATCGTCACGACAGGAGATGCTCTCCGATCGGAGCACGCAACTTGGCAAGTACGACTTCATGGCGAGATCTCATCCTCGCTGTCCTTTGTTGAGAATCCCCCTCCTCCCCGCGGGGATCTCGGTGAATCGTACAAGAACGGCGGCGGAGTCAGCCTGCTCCCGACTTACTCGGGTCCAAAGGTTGTTCGCAATTCTAGCCTCTCTGCGGCGACTGGCGACTCGCTTTCGATGAGCTCGTCGAGCTCGTCTTCATTTATCGTCGTCAGGCGATGCTTGTCCAGCGACTGCCCTTGCGAAGCCAACAGAGCAAACGTTGCATCGAAGACAAAAACTCCCAGACCGCAGGTCGCTTCGAAAGTCACTCCTTCGTCCGCCGACTCTAGGAAGAGGCCCGGCACCAAGATGACCGCAAAGTCGGATGCTGGTAGTAGTCTCACTATGCGGCCTGCGACGAACGTTGAACGCTGTTCCTGGACATCAAATGGCGCTTCGGATGTTTTGGCTGAAGAGACAAGTACACAGATACGGAACTCAAGCGCGCATCAAGATCTGAACTCTCCCGACGCACGAGCACTTGAAACGCCGCGGTCGAGGGGTGAGGACAACACGCCATCCAATCCGGCATCAGAGATTGGCATCTCGATTATGGACCCTAGAGTCTTCCGCCTACGTGCTCAGATCAAGCAATCCGATGATGCACGTCGGGCCCTGATAGAGTGGTGTCGAGCTTGCATGGTCGACCTACACCTAGACTCTGGCGATGCACGCAACACCGGGCCCGAGACAGGCGAGCCAGAAACGAAGCACAGGCGTGGATCCTGTAGCCTTGAAACATACAAGTTACCGGACACAAGTCCCGTAGAAATCCCGACGAATCATGACGACACCGACATGGCCCTTGAAGCACTACGATTCGACAAACAAGAAGAACTCGAGGCACGATGGTTGATAGCTCGACAGGTTGGATGCAAAAATTGGAGAAGTCGTCGGACTTGACCTCTCTCAGTTTGACAACTTGAAGAGACAGAGACGGTCGCTTCGGGATGTGGAGCGAAATTGGTGAATTACGAAGAGGATACGTACTTGACACCCTTAGTGAATACACATCGAATAGGAATCAAAAGAGGCTTGCGGGCCTGACCAGACAATCATCGTGTGGACACATGCGAGGCTCACGACAAACCATGGTGAGTGTGGCTTCCATTCTGACATTTCTTCCACATATTATGGCCCATACGCAAGGCCATCTGCACCTCCATAGTCGCGGAGGTAGAGAAGGAACTCCAACTTGTCAACATTCGGTTGACAGAAATGTCGAAACAACGGTGCACCATGTCCGCCCCGCGTGACAGGTATAAAAAACACTTTGGCAGTGCCAACAAGTCGTTCGCACCTATGAACCGGGACGAAATCATCGTGGTCGCGCAAACGCGTCAGGAAGACCGGGTTTATGACCCATGAAACTTCTACCTCATGCTCAAGCACCTCGTTGACAAGTCTCCTGTTAAAGAGGGGAATGCAAGCAGATCAATAGTAAGTCGTGGATTCCAGATTAAGAAGAGTACCTTTTACTAGAAGAGACAACCAGGCGCTTCCTCATCGGATTTTGCCTGTACTATCGTACACGCAGCGGTGGGTAGGAGCATGCACGAACAGACTCGGATATCGTGAATGGAACAGTGACAGCGACAGCTTATCCTTTGCACTAGATTGTGAGAACCCCTTGATCATGAAGCAGGACATGGCAGATAAAACCAAGGCGGAGACTATGGATTATTACATGTAGTTCCCACAACAGAGAGCACAAGTCAAGAAAACATGCGCTTTGCAACGCAAATGAACTGGCAATGAACCGAGGCCAGGTGATATCAAGGGAAGCCGAAGCGCACCAAGCAAGGTCAATTGAGGGTTGGAGTGCATCATATTACTATGTCACGAACGACGAAAGCACCTGTCTGCGTAAGTTCAGAGCCATTCAATCAGTGTTCAGCGAACGAAATCCTACATAGGTTATCACAACCCTTCGCACGGCAACCGGACGAGAGATGAGCAAATGGGATTTTATATTATCGTGGTCTGAAAAGAACGGTCATCACGTGTATGCAGAAGACTTGGATGTTAAGTCCTACCTCGCAGATGACATACAACACTTTCTTGCGTAATCGATCAAAGGCTGATACTGACTACAAGACACGTGCAACCAGAGATGAAGAAGAAAGCCAGTATAACACATGACAAAGACGTGTTGACGGCTACTTTAGATCGGCTTGATCTTGAAGTGAAGAGAGATGAGGGAGAAAATGAGACACTGGAGAAAGGGTTAATTGATGCTTGGAGAGACAATTCTTACGCATACCTTCAAGTCTTGTACCAAATAGTAAAAGACGCGAAGTCCTTCTGGATCCTCACTGTCCTGGATATCGACCAAGGACCCGATTTTTGCAGTCTAAGCAACGGTCAATCCAGTTCGTCATCAAACAAGGACACGAACCTCGAAGGCAATGTGGTCATTTCCAATACGAATTTCAAGCTCTTGCTTTCCGACGAAGTTCTTTTTCGGCCAGTTCGTGTCATCTTCCCTGGAGTGGCGATGAACGTGACGCAGATAGGCTGAGTAAAATCTACTCACTTTGTGATCTCGCTAGCCTCGACGACGCGCTTGAGCTCCTTGATTACCAAAGGACCAATCCACACTGGAAAGGCATGGATGAGTTGGGTGGGACAAAGAACAGCATTGTTGACACACTTTCTTTACGAATGAGACTGTCATTCCGGTAGTTGGAATTATTTGCGTATCGCAAACGGCCACGCGAGTATTCGAACTCGAGGAACTCGTGTCCGTGTTTGCCCGAATGGCCCGTGCTACAATGAATGTTAACTCAGTGTGCTTGATGTCGGGTATACATACTAGTATCTAGAGAAAGAAAGCAATCAGGGTTCACATACTTCGCGCGACAGAAACTACGCACCTCAGGTAAAATGGATCACTGTCGTACGAGCTCATAGTGGATTGTGTTCAAAACGTCGCCGTTGAAAAAAGATTGCGAGCAATCCGGAAACTGCCGGATCAAATCAAAGAAATCCCAGACCTCCGCTCCTGGTCTTGCTAGTTGCGTCGACATGTTGGCTCGTTCGTCACGAACGTCGTGGACGACGCTGGCGAGATGGGTTCGCTATAACACCACTCAACCGCCGTACGTGTATTTTTCTCCCCCCGTCGAGCTGAACCCAACTTTCAGACAGCTCACCCACAACTACAGCCGAAAATAATGCACCATCGACACCCGTCGTGCTGTCCGAGGCCGACATTGCCTCCATGGTCATCCCTGGCCGGGCCTTATACCCGCCTACGACCATTCCCCGCACACACGCCATCCCCGTCGCCGAGATTCACTTCCGGTCGCACCATCATTACCCGCTGGACCTATTTGCGCACTTTGCCGGGCACGCCGCGAGCGCGTTGGGTATCCCTGCCACGCGTCCTATGCCCCTTCCGACACAGCGTTCGATGTGGACCGTCCTCCGAGGGCCGTTCATCCATAAAAAGAGCCAGGAGAACTTTGAGCGACGCGTACATAAGCGGGTCATCAAGGCATGGGATGCAGACCCAGTCGTTGTGGATAGGTGGGTGCGGTACCTGCGGAAACACCAAATGCCAGGCGTCGGTATCCGAGTGACGACGTGGGAGAGGGCGCCGCTGGGTGTTGGGAAACAGATATATGATCAGGCGATGGAGAAAATTCGCCCTCACCCTGAGGATATCAAGGCATTGGCAGCCAAGATCGTGAAGCAGGAGATGTCGGCAGCTAGCGAGGTAGAACAGTTGCCCACAGAAAACCAACCTAGTCTCAAGCAGTCATGACATCGTTTTCTCAAGTAATCATAGTTTGACTTCATCTTCACTGACATTTGCATGTAATATCATGTCATTGGTGCGTAGAGGACTAGATGTATAATGTGCGTGAAGGTGACCGACCACTGGGGAAGTGGTGCATAAGATGGTACATCCGGCCCACTTATCATTGGTGCGGTACTCGTCTACTTTTCGAACTGATCTTTGACATACTGCTTGAGTATATTCATGACTTCGCGTTTCACCGCCGTGGGTACGTTGGCTGTGACGGAACAAAATGAGATATATCATAATATCATGATGGTTCTAGAGGCACGTACCTTGTGCGGGCGGGGTTATCTCCTCTAGTACCACCCGCAAGGAAAGCGCATCTATCGACCGTGCGTGCTCTGTACAAGCCCTTGTCAGTCCATTCGCTCTCCAAGTCCTTGAGAGAACGCTGGGATACCCTTGGCACGGTGACGCATATCATCTACCCATCCATGCTCCGAGAGCTTGGACGTGAGAAGACGAAGAATTCTAGGAGACGAACGAAGCGCGAGTAGTCAGAACGCGAAAGACGACGGGCGGGGAGAGAAACCGAGGCATACCTGTCCCATTCGCCACTTTCGACCATACGTCGGTGTATTTGGGCGTAGAACTCGTCGGTCTCTGACGTTAACTGAGACATGAGTCACGGTTGCTCCCTCCCAAATGGGAGACTGATCAGACGGTGAGGTTCTGAATCGCTCGACGGCACTGTGCGTAGGCTGGACACCGAGTGGTAAGACGAAGACCAAGTCGGCATGTGTTGACCAAATATAGTACATATGTAGAGCTGCTATTGCACAACTACCGCCGGCCGGTACCAAGCACATACTGTCACACTGAAACAGCGTCTCGATGACGATAGCTGGTGGATTAACATGCATCAAAAGTATAGCGTTGCCAAGCCGTTCACAAGATATACACAGGATAGAGTTACAGCTTCATGCAGTTAGCAAAGTAGAGTGAGCAATGATGTCTAAGTGAGAGGACAAGAACGAAGAGAATAATTTTAAAGTCGAGCAAACGACGAAAGCGAATGCGGGAAGGGTCAAGGATCGCGGTTAGAGCA
>JBBPSU010000466.1:0-12335 GCA_038093755.1 Tylopilus microsporus | reverse complement strand
CCGTTCGTCTTTGTCCTCGTCGCTGGCTAGGTCGTGTGATGCACGCACCCTCGTCGTCGTCATTGTCGCTGGGTGGGTGGTGTGCGTGTGCACGTGTCACCCTCGTCATCACTGCCAGTGGGTGGGCGTGGCACACGTACGCACTGTCGTTGTCGTTGTCGCTGGCTGGGCCGCATGACGCACACATGCGCTCAGCGTTGTCGTCGTCACTGGGCGGGCTGCATGGCACGCGCATGCGCAGTCCTCGTCCTCGTCCTCGTCGTTGCTGGCTGGGTTGTTGTCGTCGTCGCCATCACTGGCTGGGAAATGAGGTAGGGCGAGGGCGATGTGATGGGTGAGGCAGGGTGGGTGAGTGAGGCGTGAGGTGGCTTGAGGGCGAGGACAAGGCGAGGGCGCACCAGGTGAGGTGGGGCGAGGTGAGGGTGAGGGTGAGGTAAGGGCGCATCCTCCTCGTCGCTGGCTGGGTCGTCGTCGTCGTCATCGGTGCTGGTTCAGCCACGTGGGACGCGCCGTCGTTGTTGTTGCCGTCACTGGCTGGGCAGCGCGATGGGTGAGGTGGGGTGGAGCAAGGTATGAGGTGGCGTGAGGGCGAGGACGAGGCGAGGACATGAGGCGACGTGGGGCTGAGGGAATTGCCAGTGGCCACTGGCAGGCCAGGTAGGCGAGGTGTGGCATGAGGTGGTGTGAGGGCAAGGACGCATGCGCGAAGCAGCATGAGGGCGGGGTGCAACACGTCGGGAGTACGCGACACGCCTGCGAGGGCGCATTCAAGCCTTTGTCGTCGTCGATGGAGGCAGCTGAGGGCAAGGGCAAGGTGGCGCGTTGTCATGTTATCGTTGTCAGCGTTGCCAGTGTGGATAACGGTGAGGGTGCAACTCACTCGGCTGATATGGCGGCTCTCAAGCAGCATCTGGAGCGGTGCCTGCGTACAGTTGAGTGAGGGCACCATGCTTTACGTCGGATTGGAACCAAGGCTGATTTTGAAAGTCAAATCCAGCAATGTATGCAACGACACAGATACGCACCGCAAAATGTTGCGAGAAACCACCGTGATAGCGTATTAGTTCAGACTGGATCACGCCTGACAAGTATACACACGTCAGGGTGCGAAGCGTCAATACGAAGCCGAGACAAACCTGGATGGAGGGAGGTGGAGATGATACCTTGGTCGCGATACCTTCTGTGGAGCTCAGCGGAAAACACAATGTTACCCTGTATGCGTATGAGCAGAGAATATAGTATCTTTGCGGTATGTTGAACATCAACTTACCGACTTGCTCTGTCCATACAACCTGAACGTGCTGTCGGCCCTCCTCTTAGGACCCTCCATAAAAGTGTCAAACTGAAGCTTTCCGAACCAGTGGGCTTGTGAGGAGACGTTGACGATGCGGACGGTGCCAACGGGGGATACTTTAGCCGTGGATATAAGAATGGGCAAGAGCAACTTCGTAAAGTAAAAGTGGCCAAGGACGTTTGTCCCAAACGTTAGGTCATATCCATCATCTGTGACCATATCAATCGGTGGTTGCATGACACCACTACGCACCAATATTGTGAGAAAAGAGAGTAAAAGCGGAAGTTTGTAGGGCACGTACGCATTGTTGATGAGGATATGAAGTTGGCTTTCGCGTCTGTAGAGGAGAAAAACTCAGTTTCCCTGCCCACAATCGACAAGACACTTACTGCAAGAAGTCATCCACGGACTGCTTGATCGATCTCAGGTTTGAAAGGTTGAGTTTGAGAAGGTGCGCATCTTGCCCAGTGAGTGCCTTGAGTTCGGTCAGAGCTGCCTCGCCCTTGGAGGTGTCTCGACACGCAATCCAAACTTTGGCGTTCTTGGTGAGCAAGACCTGGGAAAGTTCAATACACACAAGAACGAAAGTCCACCGTTGAACTGACCCTCGCAGTCTCTTTGCCGATTCCCGTGTTCGCTCCAGTGATGAGTGCGACCTTGCCAGACAAGTCCGGAATGGAGTCTACCGCGAATTGAGGTGCGGACGGGAACGACTCGCGGAGGAAGGAATACACCAGACCCATCGTGCCTGCTGCCAGTGGAAGTAATGGAGAGAAACGGCTGCATTATTGTCGTACACACGCCCACCACCTGAGCGTGGCGGCTAAACGCGCACGGTCAGGCGTAATATAAGTTTGTCGATTCGTGGCTATAACGAGATGTGCTGAAGAAAGGTATGATGTTGGGTGTACGCCACAACTGGGCCGCTCAAATTGAGTAGACAGGCGTTGCGAGGGGGCAGTAAAATTTGTTGGCCTCTTTTCATGTACGCATTCAACTATATCTCAATTCGTAAAAGCGAATCTCGTTCTATTCACGAGTGACGACTGAGATCTCATTTTGGTATCTTTATTCTTACGCTTGCCGTGTTCCATGACGGGGGAGTTGGATGCTTGCACTTCAACCGTATACTGTTAATCTGGTATATGAGCTATGGTACTGCGTGGCGGCCACTGGCAGTTGACTGACATGGATAGTGTAGAGTCGGTGTCGGGTTGAATGGTTGGGGTTTTGACATACTCTAACATGTTTGATTTAGCTGGGGTGATCTTTGTCCGGCGTACACGGCAAAGTATTCTCAGCGAGTTTCCGTAGACCATCTGCATCAACCGTCAGGCTGGCTTCCATAGCGACGCTGTGGAACTGAATGAAGGTCGTCTGTGAAACTTGAAGGCATACGGCCACTTTAAATAGATGATGCCTTGATCAGTAGTCTACAGAGCAGGAGACAGAGAAGGCACCTCGGAATCATATTAGTTTACAAGTTTCGATACTGCTGTCCACCTCCAAGTCATACCTAGAGCTCCTTCCCAAGCTGGGGGTCTTGTGTATAGGGACGCGGTGTGTGGATGCATGCCCAGGGAACGAGATACACGGTGCCGGAAAAGAGTAGAGTGAAAGCATCATACAAAGCATCGAACAGGGCCTAGGGCTAAACCAATCAGTGTCTCACGGACGCGCAATAAGACAAAAGCGTGCAGCGAGGCCGGATATGTGATCAATGGCTGGATATCTCTATACCATGTTGAACACCAACCCACCGACTTGCTTTGTGCAGGCAGCCTGAATTGAGCCTGGACGTGTGGTCGGCTATCCTTATTGGACCATCCGACATGAAGGTGTTGAACTCGAGCTTGCTAAATCAATGGGCGTGATGCCACAATCACAACGAGGAAAGATTCCTTCCATTTCGGGGTGGATGTGAGATGGGGTAACAGTTTCGTGAGGTGGAAGTGACCGAGAGCATTCGTTCTGTCAATTACAGCGGTGTGCGAAACTAATGGCAAAACGCGACTTTTTTTTTCTCACAATGGGAGTTTCCAAAACGGGGAGGCCCCAGAACGGACTCAGTGCCCACGTCCCTGCCTTCGACCTAGCACATCTGAACGACAATGGGCAACCGAAAGATCAGTGACGATCTCAAGGAATGCGCAATGGACCTCTGGAATCATGGCTGGCCACCTGGAGAGATCTGTGAATTGCTCCAGGTGTCTAAACGAAGCTGTTATCGCTGGCGACGCATCTTTGAAGAACACGGCACCGTCAGCCAACCTCCCTCTCCTCTCGTCGGACGTACTCGAATTCTTACACGAGCTGCACTGACTGCACTCAAAGACCTTTTTGCTGAAGATTCAGATCTCTTTCTCGACGAGGCCTGCACCTGGCTTGGTGTTGAACATGGGATCATGATCATGCCATCGACATTGAGCCGGAACCTCCGAGATGCAGGACTCACTCGTAAAATCCTTCGCAAGATAGCTGCTGAACGGAACAAGGTTGCTCGTGATGAGTTCAGGGAGATGTTGCAGACACGTTTCGCCGGTGATGGCTCCGAGTTTGTCGTTGTCGATGAAACCAGCAAGGATGACCGAACATATGCACGGCGATATGGACGTGCGCTTCACGGAGAACGGGCCCATCTCACTGATGTTTTTGTTCGCGGTGACCGGTATTCATTATGTGCTGCGCTGACGCTGGAGGGTTATATTGCGGCCCGTGCTATTCCTGGCTCGTATGATGCTGAGGACTTTTACAGTTTCATCGCTGAAGAAGTGGTAAACGAATTCATTATCTTGAACGGCATCAGAAATTGACTACTTCTCAGCTTCCTCAAATGAATCCCTTCCCGGAACCGCGTTCCATCATTGTTCTCGATAACTGCCGCATACACCACAATGCGGAGCTCACTGGCAGGGAACTTGTTGAGGATGCCGGTTTGCAGAAAATTATATGTTTGTATTGCTGATCAGATGTTGGAATCGTAGGTTGCCTGCTACTCTTTTTACCGCCATATTCCCCAGATCTCAGTCCGATCGAGGAATCGTTCAGCACATGTGAGTAACCATGACGCACCATATTCAATTGACAAGTGTAACTGAAATGTGTCATGAGTCAAAGCATATATCCGACGACATGGTCACCAGCTACGACAGAATGTGGATCCGATTGCCACACTGATTGATGCGACTGGCTGCATCACACCAGCAATGGCCGAGAACTGGTTCCAACATGCAGGATACATTGCCGATCATGTGGAGTAGCAGTACCGATACACGCTGTATGACGACACAAAACAATGGACAATGGAATGGTATTTTACAAGTGTCGTCATGTAGTCCTTTCTCTGCTCTAGGCAATGTATTACGCTGCCTGGGCTTTGATGGCAGCAACAAAACGGCGGTGAGCATCAAGAATACCCTGCCACCTCAAAAAAGAAAACCCCACAGCTGACCAATGCTTCTCGTCAAGTCGTTCAACATTCTTATCACCTGGGCGGTATTCCAGCTTTCCTAACATCTCCTCGTCACTTTTGCTAAGCCCATATTGCACACAAAACTCGGCAAGCGAGACGTTGTGGGCAGTAGTTGCTATACCAGCCTGAGGAGAAGGCGGAAGCCACGGAGTGAAGCGATGGGTGTTTGGGGCAGACGCCGACAGGTTGCCAGGGTAACTGTAGGGAAAACCAGGATGAGGGATATATGGCATGAATTGGTGATATTGGTAGGGTGCCGGCGCTGTGGCAAATGCGTGGGTATCATGATTAGCGAATGGGACATTGCCTGGCATAGGTCCTGCTGGAGCTGCGGCGATTGGGCCAGAAGTGGGCAGTACCTTCAACCGCTTGTCCTCAGCGAAATGCAAATTGTGGGGTGGAGAAGAAGTGGTGACATCTTTTGTATTTCCCGCCTATGTGCCAGCATGCCAATGTCAGGTTACGGCGGTCAATCAGGTATTATGTGGTGTCACCCACAAGTGCATTAGCCCATGAATTCAAGCGGATATCCGTAAGCTCAATATAGCTTGCTGTGTCTGGGTTCTGCCAAACTCGTTTACCTTGAAACATGGGTATATTGCCTATAGGATACTTCGCCTCGAGCTTGACACGAGCAGCTCTGCGTTTCTCAGTCATAGCGTCCTACATTCATGTCAGCTAGTATAACCCTTGTAGCCATGTCGGGGGACTCACAATACGGTTTTTGGTCATTACCTCGCCAGTGTCGTTCTCTGCGTCAAAGTCGAAGGGAGCTTCAACAAAATCACCATTGCTGGTGTCCCAGTCCGAGTCCTACAATTCGAAGGTTAGAAATCTCTGGATTGTCTGTCAACGACGCACTTCTTCTTTCACTGGCTTTGGCAAGCGAAGCCAAACAACAACATTTTCGCTTGCACGGGTTTTTGTGATGGCTGTGACAAGCGCATCAAAGCCAGCGACATTCCCGATCTTCTTGTGTGGTGCGGATTTAGCCTCCTTATCAAACTTCCACTCGAACTTCGAAACCGGGAGGATGGACCTGCGACACGGAAGAGCGGCGGCAACCTCATCTTGAAAGTCGATGAAAGAGCGGGAGGTGTTGAACTCGAAAGGGCCCTTGGTAACAGTTATCATTGTGGTAGTCGTCTTTCCAGATTTAGTGCCACATTTCGGCTCATTTTTCGTCTCCATTGAGTATACCTGTATATAGACTGTACAGCTTCGGGCCCCGTCAACTTTATCTTTTGACGCGACGTCCAAGTCAGCAGCCTGGGACCCTGACTTCACTTTGTCCAACCCAGAGGGTTCACGAGGTTCGCGACGGGGTTTCTTAGTAGTACTGGTAGGTGGTGTGGGCTTCACATTGATCACCAAATCGTCTTCCATCTTCTTTTGCTTCTTATTCTTCAAGGCATCGCAATCGACTTGAATGAAACGAAGGGACGGCGCGCCGGGTGCTGCAGGGCCTGAACATGACTACTAGTGAGTAGCTGGATGTCGGTGTTGGAATATTACCTTTGGTACCGGCGGCCTGCTTTCCAGCCTGAGCAACGACCATGTTGCTAATGGTATCATTGATCTCGATCTCTGACTCCGAGCCAGACAATGACAGAATCTCTGAGTCCAAAACCTGAATATCCGAGTGGGGCTGTGTCGGTACGAATACTCCGAATTCAAAATGGTGAGTATATGCATGTCGAATGGTTACTGACCTGTTTTCTGAGATGCTCGGTAACGTTTTCTTGTTTGATCACCTGCGAGAGTTGTGTGTAATGTGGTTGAGTCATATGAGAACTCACTGGCACGTTCTCGCTCTTCAAGTTTGCTGGAATACGAAGCTTGATCTTGAGAGGGTGGTGTACATCGGAGCCCTGGCCCTTGCCTGGTATATCTTCGTTGTCATTGGTCATGTCGTCTAGGTCGAATGGATTGCAATGATCGCGTCGGAGGAGACCAAGTCGCGACTCGCGACGCGCCGCTATAGGGTGATATACTTTTTTGGAAACTCGCGCTGTGAGAAAAAAAAAGTCGCGTTTTGCCATTAGTTTCGCACACCGCTGTAAGAGATGGCTAGTGGTGCACGTACCATTGTTGAAAAGGATATGAAGTCGGGTTTCAAATCTACAGTGACCGGAGTCGGAGCATTGGTTACAAGCCGTCGACTCGGGGCATGTTCGTTATCGCAAGAGCCCGTCGACTGACTCATGGCATGATTGATCTCAGACTTGCTGATCGAGAAGATGCGCACCTAAGGTGGCCACGCCACTGATTCTGAGCGTGGGATTCGGAGACGGACTGCCACGCGGACCCAGTCAAGAACTTACTACCTATTATGTCGACTAAGAGTCCCTCACTTGCACTGAGACTCATGGCAGGCCCTTCCTAGCTCGTCATGATCATGATGTCACTCTATACCGGCAGATCCACGGCATACACCCATCATGATGGCACTGCTTTGACAGATACGAGTAATCAACCATCTCTCCGAATCAACCAGACCTTCTCCGACTCGGACTACATCGACTGCTATTATGCCTCAGGCTCTGGGGTCTAGCCTCACCAATGACACCTGGTCCTCTTCGTGCTCCCTCCACTGTCCGTGAGTCACTGGTGCACCACTCAGCAGATCCAAAGGTAGGCGCTCTAAATGGGTCTTATAGCATAGCCTTCCCATCGGCCTAGATGACCGCTATCTATGATAGCCTCCGAGTCTGTAATGAGCGCTGGTCTGCTCTGTACTTATAAACTTGCGGCATGTTACATAACTTACATTTCACCCAACTTCAAGTCTTTCCACTTATCTTGATGATCACTGGCATGTCATTTAGTTACCCCTCCGACCCCTCCCTCAATGGTCCCTTTGTGTGTCATGGTGCTCAAAATGTTGACATCCATGCTAAAACTCCATGATACATAGATCATTGGCTATATGCTCTGCTTTGGCCTCATGGGAGCTTTAGTCGTCCAAGCTTGTATGTATTTTCTCACCTCAAATGGAATATTATTTCACTTTTCTTTAGATATCTATTTTACCAGGTTCCAAACCGACCGAAAGCTCATTAAGGCACTAGGTGACAACTGTCGCTATTCCTCATTGGGATGCTACTGAGTACCCTTCTGACAGTGATAGTTGTCCTTCTATTGGAAGCATTCATAACTGCAATAGCATTTATTCAATTATGGGAAGAAAGCGCTTATAGTGTTCCTGGTGCTGTTGGCATTGGGGGCACCACAATCCTCTTGGCACCTGTTACTGGGCTAGGTGAGCACTGATAGTGGAATAGCTTGAATTACTATTAACTAATGAGGAAAGTCACGACATTGACTCATGCTTTCTATTGTTGGCGCATATCATTGTTCTGCAAATCCTTCTTGATAGTAATTCCTATCATAATGGTGACGTGCTGAACTAAATCAGGGATAGTTACAGAAATACTAAGTCTTCCTAGGTCTCCCTTCTTCAATTCGCCAGTATCATTGCTTTTGGTTTCATTGTATGTCAAGACTCTCTATATATATTATGATACCATTTGGCTATCTTCCTACAGGATTTTCTTTACCCCTCAGCACTTGGCTCAAGCTCTGGCGGGCTCTCACCATGGTTGGTGGTGAGTGCATAGTACATTTATGCTTTGGGCAATTGAGATATTGGTAACTTGGTAGATCTGGCTTACAAGTAGTGTTGTGTGTGATTTGGCAATCTCGATCTCAATGATAATTTTTGTGCGTGTACCTTTGCTCTTGCTTCTGAGTTCATCACTCACTGGGATATGCTCTACATGGTAGCTCCGTCCATCCAAGTCTCTCTTCGAGAACACGAAGTCTAACCTAACTAAGTTGACAAGGTTAACTGTAGAGACCGGCTTGGTGACGACCGCAGCTGCACTACTAGAGCTGATCCTTGGGGTTGTATATCACCAATACCTATATCATATTGCTGTGTGAGTCCAAGTCATCCTGGGTTTATCGCAGCAGTTCACTCCAGCATGGCCAGGTTCTATGCAGTATCGAAGCTGTGCGTTGTCACTATTCTCGCCATGATATCATTGCTAAGGAGCTTAAAGCTATGCAAATTGTTTGCTAGCATCGCTAAATTTTCGGCTTGTTCTCAGAGATCAGGTTGATTCGAGCCTAACAGCTATTGTGTGGAACGACAAGGCCTCAAGCACACAATCAACACAATTAGTAGTACCCCGACCAGCACCTGTTACCCAGATCTGGGATGGAGGCGAAACAGACATTGTTGTTGACCTACAGGTTCGTTCGTCAACAAAATTTGTTAGCTCTCTTACTACTTCATGTAGACTGGTCTGCCCGAAAACAGTTTCGTCTAGGGTCAGATGTGTCAGGTTTGTCGATCTGACATTGTAGACGTGCTCAAAGTTGAACTAAGTTCACAAAGATGCATGACGTTCCTAACGAGGCAATGCCAACTGGCGATGCTAACAGTGAAAAGTATGGTTCCGGGACTTCGTACACCACGGCCAAGCCGCTCGAATTGTATAGGGATAACTGACCGGTGATCCGAGTCAGGAATGGCGCTGCGAGGAGTGGTATGATGGACTCTTTCATGTATGCATTCTGAATCTCAGTTCGTAAAATTGAATCTTGTTCTACCATTTCACGAGCGGCGCTGAGATCTCACTTGATTCTGCATTCTCATCCCCACCGTGTTCCACGACTCGGATGATGGTCCTGGTGGAGTTGGATACTCGCATTACAACCGTGTACCGTTAATCCTATACGTGAGTGAGTAGTTTGCGCGCCATGTTGATATCATGGAACTGAGCGATGGTCGTCTCTGAAGCTTTGCTGTCACTTCAAAATAATACGTGATACATGGCAAGACGATGTATTGATCAGTATCTACAAAGCAGGAGACCCCAAAACCACACCCAGAGTTCCTTGCAATGCCGGGGATCTTGCGTACAGCGGCATCACAGTACCGATACGTGCCAGGGAACGACATATCAATTTGCGGCTTCTCCTTCCCAGCGAGCTTCGTTGCTTGATCTGGAACAGTGCCAGCATAGAATAGAGTAGAGTGAGGGCACCATGATTGCGAAGCGTCGAATATGACCCAAGGCTATAACGAATTAACGTCTTGCATACGTACAATAGGACAAAAACATACGCAGAATGACAACAGTAAGAAGAGAGACAAACATGGATGAAGAGCAAATGGGATGAAGCCTTGATCACGATAGTGTAGCTCAACAATATTACCTTGCATATGATGAGCAACTAAACATCTCTTCAGCATGTCGAACATCAATCCACCGAACTTGCTTTATGCATATAGCCTGAACGTGTGGTCGGCTTTCCTTACCGGATCATCCACGAAGATGTCGAACTTGAGCTTGCTAAACCAGTGGCCGTGTGATGTATTATTCACGACGAGGTCAGTTACTTCTAGCGCTCATTTCGCGATGGATATGAGAATTGGCAGTGACAACTTTGCAAGGTAGAACTTACAGAGAACATTCATTCCGAACGTTGGCTCATACCCATCGTCGGTGACCATATCCATCGATCAGCCTTTGCTTAGTACAAGACATGTTCGTTATCGCAAGAACTCGTCGATCGATCTCAGATTTGCAAGGTCGAGTAAGGCGTGCATCTCCCAGTCGGCCAGTGAGCTGTTTCAACTCCCTTAGAGTTGCCTCGCGCTTGGACACGTCACGATATGTGATCTAGACGTCGGGGTACTAGCAAGACCTGGGAATGAAAAATGAATAGGAAACCGGACGTGTACACGCCAAGCTTACCCTGACAGTCTCTCGATTTGCCGACCCCGGCATTCTCGCTCGGGTGATGAACACAACTTTTCCGAATAATCCGGAACGCAGTCTACGTGAAACGCGGCGCCAGCGAGAAGAACTCGCGGCGGAACAAGCAAGCGACGTCCGCTGCGCAGATATTTGCCTATATACAGAGGGCCGGGACCAGTACACTCGGTAGCGAGAGTCGAACAACACTAGGTGAAGGGAATGAATGAGTTTTGCCTGTTGGGACTGGCCGTCCACACCATATCGACTCGTCCCGCACACCCATAGTGTCTCAGCCCTGCATAATTGACAGGTAAGAACTCACCTGCGGACTGCTTCGTTGATCTTAGGTTAGAGGAGTAGAGTTGAGGTGCGCATCTTGCTCAGTGAGGCCTTGAGTTGGGTCAGAACTGCCAGTACCTCGTCGGTCGCGACACGGGAGTCAAACGTTGGCGTCCTTGGTTAGCAAGACCTGGAGAAGATGAATACACACAAGAACGAGATTCCATTGTTGAACTGACCCTCGCAGTCTCTTTACCGATTCCCATGTTCGCCCCAAAGGTGAGCGCTACTCCTTGCCAGACAAGTCCGGAACGTCGGAGTCTACCATGAATTGAGGTGCTGGCGGATACAACTTGCGAGGTAAGGAATACGCCAGACCCTTCGTACTAGCGATCAGTGCTTACATGGAAACGGCTGCATTGTCATGACAGTACTACTCACGCCCGATGATCGCCTGGAGTGAAAGGGCCCGCGCCGCCGCAGCTACGTGGTAACGTAATGGGGCAGCGACGTCGGAGTATCTCACGGCCCGGCCGGAATTGGCAACGGTCGTTCCTCTTTTCTGCTACTTCCCAACCGCAGGACATCAGGCTAGGGGCGGCGCTGACTACAGGAGGCCCGGGAGTATCATACACGACTGTATCTGCGGATCCACGAGAAGTACCGATTTGAATTCATCAATGCGACGAGTCTGCCTATGTACATGCCAGCCACACGTAACGCTATTCACCACATGCCAGTGCAGAGCGCGTTGGACGTCAAGTCATAGATAGTACATAATGTGGCTGCCAGGCCCGGGGGAGATCAATCAACCACTGTATGGATTTCCGATGAGTCGACGACACAGCCTCCTCAGCTAGCCGAAGTGCCTTACCTAGGTACGCGGCGCAATTATAAGATGCGGGGACCATGCTCGAGTCTCCCCAGAACGAATCCTGGCACATGCCATTACAATGAGGTATGCATCGCCTAATGTGAGGTCCTACTGCTGATTCATGACCACAGTGATATCATCGCAATCATTAATGGTCCCTATGTGTGTCCTGCAACTTGTCAACGTCGTAGTAAAACTCCATGATATGTAGGCCGTCGGTTATACACTCTGCTTTGGCCTCATGGGAGCCTTAGTCGTCCAAGCCTGTATGTATTTCCTCGCCTCGCACAGATTGCCAACTCACTTTTACTCAGACATATATTTTACCAGATTTCCTGATGACATCAGGACTATAAAGATATTAGGTGATAACCATCAATTTTCTTCGTTGGGCTGCAGCTGAGTACCCTTCAGTAGTAGTTGTCCTTCTGTTGGAAATATTGATGACGATATTTGTGTTTTATCAATTCTGGATTTCAGTTGCCACTGTCGGAGAGCTATCAATGCTTGCCATAGGCGTTCATGCCATTTTCTTGGCTCCCACTGCTGGCCTAGGTGAGCCACTGCGGCATGGATTGTCCCTAGCTAACGTAGTACAGTGACTACCTTGACCCATGGTTTCTATTGTTGGCGAATATCATCTAT
>JBBPSU010000465.1:0-12338 GCA_038093755.1 Tylopilus microsporus | reverse complement strand
AGAACTCTTGGCGGTCATTCGAGCCCTTAAAGAATGGCGCCATTACCTTATTGGGAGAGTTTCTTTTGAGATATGGACGGATCACAAAAATTTGGAATACTGGTGAAAACCTCAAACCTTATCCCCCAGACAAGCACGATGGCATGCACTCCTTCAAGAATTCAACTATACGATGTGCTATAAGCCAGGAACAATGAATGGTCGGGCAGATGCTCTATCACGAAGGCCAGATCACGGTGATGCGGTAACAGACCATAACACTAACATCACCATATTTCCAGAAATCAATAATATCTCCTTATCCTCCTCCTTTTACGACGAACTAATCTCTGAATCACAGAAGATTTCAGGGGACGTAGAAGGTTTTACCTTCAATAATGAGGAAAAAATATTCAAAAATAACTCTGGAAAAACTTTTGTTCCTCTTTCACTTCGCACGAAACTTCTAAACATTTGTCATGACGCGCCTATTGCAGGACACCCTGGTCAGGCACGCACAATTCATCTCCTTTCTCGATACTTCACATGGCCCGGTATCACTAAAGATGCCAAGCTTTATGTAGATTCTTGCCAGATGTGCGCCCTCACGAAGGGTAAGCAAAAAGCACCGGTGGGAAAACTTCTACCTCTTCCTATCCCTGAACATCCATGGGAAGATATTTCTGTTGATTTCATCACCGGACTTCCTTTTTCATCTTCATATGACTCGATTTGTGTTGTCGTGGACAGATTCTCTAAAGAAGTCGTTTTCGTCCCATGCCTCAAAACTACATCCTCCAAAGACTTAGCTCGTATTTTCAGAGACAATGTTTGGTGCATTCATGGACTTCCCCATACTATAGTTTCAGATCGTGGACCACAGTTTGTTTCAGATTTCACTTCCGAACTTTGCAAACTCCTTGGGATCGAGCAACGGCTCTCCACGGCTTATCATCCTCAAACCGACGGACAAACCAAAAGGATCAATCGAGATCTAGAACAATACCTCTGTGCTTACGTGGCAAAGAAGCAGGAAACCTGGGCAGAATGGATCAAATTAGCCCAATTTCAGCACAATAACACCCTCACTTCCGCCACCGGCACTATTCCCTTCGCCATCACCCGAAATTATCACCCCCATCTAGGTTTCGAAGGAAACACCAAAACTGCCGCTGGAGAATTTGGCAAAGAAGCAGGAGAAGCTCACGCGGAAATTAAAGAAGCCCTCGAGGCATCCCAGAAAAGAATGAAACGTTCCGCGGAGCAAAAAAGAAGCGAAGCACCGGATTACGCGACCGGCGATCAGGTATGGCTATCCATGGAACATCTCAAACTTCCGTACACCACACGAAAATTGACCCAAAAATGGATCGGACCTTATACTATCACAAAAGTTCTACCAAATGCAGTCACTTTACGCCTCCCCAAATCTATTCACATCCATCCAACGGTCAACGTTTCCCGTGTCAAACCTTATCGAGATGTCCTCGAAGGACAACCAACCCTACGCCCTGATCCAATCGTAATCACGGAAGAAGGCTACGAGGAATACGAAGTCGAAAAAATAGTTGCATCATGAATGAAAGGACGACAACTCCAATATCTCGTCCATTGGAAAGGCTGGGATGAAACGGATCGTACTTGGGAACCAATGGCTAATCTCACCAATGCGGACAAAGCAATTACCGAATTCCACAAAAAGAATCCGTCTTCTCCCAGGAAGATTCGGGAAATTTCTACCTCCGACTTCTCAGCCCTGTTCCATGATTACTCTATTGACACCGCAACATGTTTCCATGCCACGAGGTTAGACTTCGAAGGGGGGATATAAACCCTCTCTATACCCTCGATATCCCCAGCCTCTTTACAATCATGTCTATCATCGTCTTCTTCCTCTGCGCAACCGCCGCTTTCTTCGCCTTTCTCCTTTATGTCATCTCTCATGCCATTCTCGACCGCGCTTCCACTGTCGTACAAGAAGCTGCTCGACAAAACACCCCCATCGTCGTCTCGTTATCACTCGGTCCCTTCCACGTCTTCACCTTCTCCACCGTCGTCTCGGCCGAATGGAACGCCATCGGTGTCCAGCAAAGGTGGGGAAAGTTGATAAAGCGCCCCACTGCTGACTGGGAGAACGACCAATGGGACATCACCAACGACATACCTGCTAACGGACAGAACCAAGGTCAATGGGGGAACTGGTAAGCCAAGTCGTCTTCAACGGCGATCCATACCCGGAAACGGATTGGATAGGCTTATCGAGTCTCGTCGGGATGACTCGATCTAAGAGGGGGGTAATGTTACGATTTCATCCTTTCTTTCTCCTTTCATTGGCTAACGTATCGTATGATTTTCCTTCTTTTTTCATTGGTACACCATATGACTCCACTTTCTTATTCGTACAGCCTTGACTGTGCACGGCTGTGTACGCAGCATAGCTCGTCCATACGTAGTAGTTCATAGCTTGGTCTGTGCTCGTTTCGTTTCAGTATTTAAACCCATGTAAAGTACCTACAACGGCAGTCTTATCCACTTGTTCAATCCTCACCTTAGGCTTGAGTGCGAATTAAGGGTACCGCTCCCTACCTTTATCTACTCGCTTCGGACTTGACGATTAGTCTTGAAGCCTCGAACACTGGTTATTCGTTGTCTTGCCCTCGAGCGTTATGACTCTAAGTCTAGGTCGTTACAGATACCAGCTCTCTCCCTCTGGACTTACCATGTCCCCAGAGAAGGTCCAAACCATTCAGAACTGGCCCAAACCTTGCAAAGTCAAGGACATTCAATCCTTCTTAGGTTTTGCAAATTTCTACTGCCGTTTCATTGAAAATTACTCTGATATTGTCGTTCCGTTAACCTGCCTCACCCGCAAAGGCACTCCGTGGTCCTTCAGTGACTCCTGTCACTCCACTTTCCGTGCCCTCAAGGACGCCTTCACCTCCGCTCCTGTCCTTACCCATTGGGTTCTGGACGCTCCGATGATTGTAGAAACAGATGCCTTGGACTACGCTATCGCTGGCATCTTCTCCATCCACTGTCTGGATGAAGAAATTCGCCCAGTTGCTTTCTACTCTCGGACTCTGTCCACTCCGGAACTTAACTACGACACCCATGACAAGAAGTTGCTTGCCATTCACGAGTCCTTCCAGACTTGGCAGCATTACTTGGAAGGCTCTGGCACCCTGATAGATCATGATGTTGTCACCGACCACAAGAACCTCAAGTACTTTGCCACCACGAAACTCCTGACCCGCCGGCAAGCCTGCTGGTCGGAGTTCCTCTCCCAGTTCAATATGATCGTCCGCTTCCGCCCCGGATGCCTTGGCGCGAAACCTGATGCCCTCACTAGACGCTGGGACGTCTACCCCAAAGAGGGGGATAAGGACTACGCTCGCATCAACCCACACAACTTCCGACCCGTATTTACCCAAGAACAGCTCACTGTGTCCCTCCGAGCTACCTACCTCGCAGCTCTGGTACTCCAGGCTAGCACCCTCTTTGATGTAGAGACCCTCCATAACGACATTCTCTCCATGCTCCCTTCCAATCCATTGGCTGCCATCCACCTGTCCTCCCCCGAACCTTCCGACTCTAGATGGTCTGTTGACACTGACGGATTCCTTTGCCTAGATAATCGTATTTACGTACCAGACTCAAATGACCTCAGACTCCGCGTCCTCCAGTACAAACACGATTATCCGCTTTCCGGACACTTCGGACAGAACCGGACATTGGAACTCACCCGCCGTGAATACACTTGGCCAGGAGTTAGAACATTTGTAAAGGACTATGTATCGTCCTGCACATCCTGCGCTCGTGCAAAGGTTCCAACTTGAAGGCATAAGCCTTATGGATTGCTCAAGCAACTCCCAATTCCAGACAAACCATGGAACTCCATATCGATGGACTTCATTGAACAGCTCCCTCCATCCTCTGGATTCACTTCCATCCTCGTAGTTGTTACGATTTCACCTTTTTCGTCATCTTCATTGGTTAACGTATCATATGATCTTCTCTCTCTTTCCCATTGGCCTATCGAATGGCTCCACTTTTTTACTCGTACAGCCTCAACTGTGCACGGCTGTGTACGCAGCATCACTCATCCATACATAGCAGTTCATAGCTTGGTCTGTGCTCGTCCTATCCCAGTATTTAAACTCATGTAAAGTACCTACATTGGCAGTCTTATCCACTTGTTCAATCCTCGCCTTAAGCCTGAGTGCAAATTAAGGATACCACTCCCTATTTTCATCTACTCGCTTCAGACTTGATGACTAGTCTTGAAGCTTCGAACGTTGGTTGATTGCTGTCTTGCCCTCAAGCGTCACGACTCAAAGTTTAGGTCGTTACACTTGGATAAGACTACCTACTTGAGCGCAAGACGTTGCCTCAGAAGGGTTACTATCTACGCGAAGAATCGATATTCGCACCCTCGTATCAGTACATCAGAAGACTTGCCCAGAACTAGGTTGGAAGATACTTAGTAGTAAGCAATGATGTCGAACCCCTTCAACATGGATGATCTCCGAGATGCGCTGGTTGACGCTCTCAAGGAGAATGCTAAGAAAGAAGAAGAGACGGTCAAGAAAATCGCAGATCCCAGGAAATGGGACAGAGACAAGAAAAAGTTCCACCTCTGGTGGACAAAGATACATCTCTGGGTCTCAGCACAGAATTGGAAGTCAGACAAGGTATTGGCCACAGCGGTCTTGCTATGTCTTGAAGGGAAAGCAGAGCCCTTCGCCCAACTTACAATGGAAAAGTATCTTGACCAAGAGATAAAGAAAAAGAAGGATTCCAACGACCTTCTAGGAGACAATGCTTGGCCTGCATGGCCCGATTTCCAAAAAGAGATCACCGACTTCTTTCAGATTACGACTCTTGAATATCAGTCGTACCAGGAGCTCAAAGGTCTCCGACAAGGATCCATGCTCACGTCGGACTTTCTTCAAAAATTCGATATACTCAAACGAGAGGCAAAGGTCTCTGAAGGAGAAGCGGCGCATTTACTCAAACAGGCGGTGAGATTCACCACGTACCAGCAAGTTTCCCTTCATTGCGAGATTGACGACGACGATTATGAGGATCTTTACAAGCAATACGATAACTACGGAAAGACGTTGGAAAGGATCCATAAGGAACGAGGAGTGGCTAGGGCAGCCCAAACCCCGAGGCCTTACCGAGGACAATACCGTCCTTCCCAGGCTCAGGGCCAAAGCCAACCACGGTTTACACCCACAGGGATACAGCCCGGTCACAGAGCTCCCATGGAGATAGGAATGCAGTACGCTGGTGATACCCGTACATGCTACAACTGCGGAGAAGTAGGGCACATCGCCCGAAATTGCAAGAAGCCGAAGAAGACAAACGCAAGGTCTTCGGAACTCACACCAGTACAAACGGCCGTAGGAGGGGGATACACCTTCCACAATGCCGCTTACATAACAGCTGAAGCCGAGGCCTACTGGCGAGACAGGCTCACAGTTGAGGCAAAACAGCAGGAGGCTTTAAAAGGCCAATGATCGTGAATAAAGAGGGTGTTCATGATCTAGAAGAGTATACTGATGACGATTTTCCTGTATGCACGATAGGCTCTATTTTCGGGGCATCTTTCAGTGAAAGCGCGGCGTCCAAAGACGTGCTTAATTCCCCTATGACTAACGGCTCCACAGAAATATCGTCACAATCCCTCGATAACCAAAAACAATTCACTCTCTGAACAAGTCTCCGATTCAAAACTACTACCAGATGGAAATCGGCAGATTTATATGCATTGCTTGATTCAAGAGCATCTAATTCTTTCATCGACTTGGACTTTTGCAGATATCACAATCTCGTTTTGGATAAACTAACCAAACCGATCGTAGTGACAAATGTGGATGGCTCTGAAGGAGCAATAGGAAGAATCACGCATCAGGTCACAGTATTATTTGATGTTCAAGGACATTCCAAATATGCGGACTTCTATGTTACTGTTTTAGGAACACATTCACTCTTCATAGGATATGATTGGCTAGAACGCCACAATCCAAAGGTTGATTGGGTAAAAAGAGAATTAATGTTCTCTAGATGCACCAATCAATGCAAATTTCGGCAAAACAATCGGTTACCAGCTTCGATGTTCCAACGAGCCATCGAAGAAGGGCTCAGAGAAAAAGTACCCGTTCAGTATCATGATTACCTTGACGTCTTCTCACAGAACGAATCGGAACGAATGCCAATAAGAAAACCATGGGATCACGCCATAGATCTCAAACCTGATTTCGAACCAAGAAAAGGAAGGATCATTCCATTATCCAACCCTGACATGGAAGAAGTCAGGATGTTCATCGAGAAGGAACTCAAAAAAGGCTATATCCAACCTTCTAAATCCCCTCAAACATCGCCTGTATTCTTTATTCCCAAAAAGGATGGTAAAAAGTGAATGGTTATTGATTACCGTTATCTCAATGACGGAACTATCAAGAATACATACCCATTACCGCTAATTCCTCAATTAATAGATCGACTCAAAGGTGCCGACCTCTTTACCACTATGGACCTCTGATGGGGATACAATAACATCCGGATCAAAGAAGGCGACGAATGGAAAGGAGCTTTCATTACTCCTCTCGGTTCTTATGAACCGTTGGTAATGTACTTTGGAATGACTAACTCACCGTCTACATTCCAGCAAATGATGAATGATGTCTTCAACGACATGTACACAGTCGTCATCATCTTTATGGACGATTGCAATATCTTCACCAAAGGAAAACCAATGGAGGAACATCGAAAGATCATCAAAGAAGTCCTTCAACGTCTACGAGAAAATGATCTTTACATCAAACCTGAGAAATGTCACTTTGAGCAAAAGAAGGTGGACTTTCTCGGAATGGTCGTATCAAAAGAAGGCGTCGAAATGCAAAAATCCAAAGTGGCCGGAGTCCTCGATTGGCCAACTCTGACCAGACTCAAACAAGTGCAAGGCTTTCTTGGCCTTTGCAATTATTACCGACGTTTTATTGCTAATTTTGCTGACATCGCCAGACCCCTAAACGATCTTACCAAAAAGGACGCACCCTTCGTATGGGGGCCAAAACAAGAAAAGGCATTCAATGACCTCAAAGAATGCTTTACCAAGGCACCTCTTCTCGCATATCCTGATCAAAACAAAGAAATGCGAGTAGAAACGGATACCAGTGACATCGCAACAGGAGGAGTTCTATCCATAAAAGGAGAGGACGGTTTGTGGCGACCAACGGCATTTATCTCTCACTCTTTTGATAGCGCAGAACGAAACTACCCGATCTATGACAAAGAACTCTTGGCAGTCATTCGAGCTCTAAAAGAATGGCACCATTACCTCATTGGGAGAATCTCTTTCGAAATCTGGACAGACCACAAAAATCTCGAGTATTGGTGAAAGCCACAAACTTTATCCCCTAGACAGGCACGATGGCATGCACTCCTTCAGGAGTTCAATTACACGATGTGCTATAAACCAGGAATGACAAACGGTCGAGCAGACACTCTATCAAGAAGACTGGATCATGGTGATGCGGTTACGGATCACAACACTAACATCACCATATTTCCAGAAATAGCAGAAACAAACAACATTTCCTTATCTTCTTCCTTTTACGATGAACTAATCTCTGAATCACAGAAGATCTCAGGGGATGTAGAAGGTTTTATCTTTGATGACGAGGAAAAGATATTCAAAAATAATTCTGGAAAAACCTTCATTCCCCCTTCTCTTCGTACCAAACTCCTAAACATCTGTCATGACGCTCCCATCGCTGGCCATCCCAGTCAGGCACGCACTATTCATCTTCTTTCCTGATATTTCACATGGCCCGGCATTACTAAAGATGCCAAACTTTACGTAGATTCTTGCCAGACGTGCACCCTCACGAAGGGTAAGCAAAAGGCACCAGCAGGAAAACTCATGCCTCTTCCTATTTCCGAACATCCATGGGAAGATATTTCCGTTGATTTCATCACCAGACTTCCCCTTTCATCTTCGTATGACTCAGTTTGTGTTATTGTGGACAGATTTTCCAAAGAAGTAGTTTTCGTTCCATGCATTAAAACAACATCCTCCAAAGACCTAGCTCGTATTTTCAGAGACAACGTTTGGTGCATCCATGGACTCCCTCGTACTATAGTTTCAGATTGCGGACCTCAATTTATTTCAGACTTCACTTCCGAACTCTGTAAACTCCTCGGGATCGAGCAACAGCTCTCCACAGCATATCATCCCCAAACTGACGGACAAACTGAAAGGATCAATCGGGACCTAGAACAATACCTTCGTGCTTACATGGCAAAGAAGCAAGAAACTTGGGCAGAATGGATCAAATTAGCCCAATTCCAGCATAATAACGCCCTCACCTCTGCCACCGGCACCATTCCTTTCACTATCACCCGAAATTACCATCCCCGTCTAGGTTTTGAAGGAAATGCCAAGACCACTGCCAGAGAATTTGGCAAGGAAGCAGGAGAAGCTCACACGGAAATTAAGGAAGCCCTCAAGGCATCCCAAAAGAAAATGAAACGTTCCGCAGAGCAAAAAAGAAGCAAAGCACCGGATTACGCTATCGGTGATCAGGTTTGGCTATCCACAGAACATCTCAGACTCCCTTACACTGCGCGGAAATTAATCCAAAAATGGATCGGACCCTATACCATCACGAAGGTCTTACCAAATGCGGTTACTTTACGCCTTCCTAAATCCATCCACATTCACCCAACAATCAACGTTTCCCGTGTTAAACCTTATCGAGATGTTCTAAAAGGCCAACCAACCCTCAGACCTGACCCAATCATAATCACGGAAGAAGGATACGAGGAGTACGAAGTCGAAAAGATAGTGGCGTCGCGAATGAAAGGACGACAACTTCAATATCTCGTCCATTGGAAAGGCTGGGATGAAACGGATCGTATGTGGGAACCATTGGTGAATCTGGCTAATGCAGAAAAAGCAATTGCCGAATTCCACAAAAAGAATCCATCTTCTCCCCGAAAGATCCGAGGAATTTCTACCTCCGACTTCACTGCCCTTTTCCATGATTACTCAATAGACACCGCAACACACTTCCATGCCACGCGCTTAGATTTCAAAGGAAGTATATAAACCCCTCCTTACCCTCGACTTCCCCAGCATCCTTCCAACATGTCCATCATCGTCTTATTTCTCTGCGCCACCTTTGCCTTCTCTGCTTTCCTTCTCTACATCATATCCCATGCTGTCCTCGACCATGCCTCCTCCGTTGTTCAAGAGGCGGCTCGTCAAAATACACCCATCGTCATTTCCCTCTCACTCGGCCCACTCCATGTTTTCACCTTCTCAATGATTGTGTCTGGTGAATGGAACGCTATCGGCGTCCAGCAGCGCTGGGGAAAACTAATAAAGCATCCACAAACCGAATGGGGGAACGACCAATGGAATATCACCAACGACGTACCAGCTAATGGTCAGAACCAGGGTCAATGGGGGAACTGGTAAGCCGAGTCGTCTCTACATGGCGATCCATACCTGGAAACGGATTGGATAGGCTTATCGGGTCTCGTCGGGACGACTTGATCTAAGAGGGGGGTAATGTTACAATTTCACCTTTTTTCGTCATCTTCATTGGTTAACGTATCGTATGATCTTCTCTCTCTTTCCCATTGGCCTATCGAATGGCTCCACTTTTTTACTCGTACAGCCTCGACTGTGCACGGCTGTGTACGCAGCATCACTCATCCATACATAGCAGTTCATAGCTTGGTCTGTGCTCGTCCTATCCCAGTATTTAAACCCATGTAAAGTACCTACATTGGCAGTCTTATCCACTTGTTCAATCCTCGCCTTAAGCCTGAGTGCAAATTAAGGATACCGCTCCCTATTCTCATCTACTCGCTTCGGACTTGACGACTAGTCTTGAAGCTTCGAACGTTGGTTGATTGCTGTCTTGCCCTCGAGCGTCACGACTCAAAGTTTAGGTCGTTACAGTAGTCGTAGACTGCCTATCCAAGCAATGCATCTTCATCCCAACGCACGACACAATTACATCTCCGGAGCTCGCCAAGTTGTTCCTCCTCAATGTGTTTTCTAAGCATGGAGTTCCCTCCCATATCACCTCTGATTGAGGCTCTGAATTTGTCTCTCATTTCTTCCATTCCCTCAGTAAGGCCCTCAACATCTGTCTCCACTTTACCTCCGGTTATCATCCGGAAGGTGACGGCCAAACCGAAAGAATGAATCAAACACTCGAGCAGTATCTCCGGATCTACTGTAACTATCAGCAAGACAATTGGTCCGAACTCCTGCCCCTTGTGGAGTTCACATACAATAATGCTCCAAGTGCAACCACAGGAGTGTCTCCATTCTTCGCTAACAAAGGTTACCATCCTAACATCACCATTCATCCAGAACGCGACCTCAGCTCTGCTCGAGCCAGAGAATATTCCGTCGACCTTGATTCCCTCCATCAGTTCCTCTGGGAAGAAATGGCCCACGCGCAAGAGCGATACCAAGGACCTGCTGACGCCAAGCGGACTGGCACTGGACTTCAAAGTTGGTGACCAGGTATTCGTCAAGGCTAAATACTTCCGCTCCACTAGGCCCTCTAAGAAGCTCTCCAAAAAGAATCTCGGACCTTATAACATTATCACTCAGGCCGGAACCCATTCCTTCACCCTCCGACTCCCAGAATCCATGAAATCAGTACACCCCGTTTTCCATGTCTCCCAGTTAGAGCCCTCCGTACCCAATACAATTCCAAACAGGGTACAATCTCCACCTCCTCCGGTCGAAGTAGACGGAGAACTGGAATATGAAATCTCCGAAATCCTCGACTCCAAAGTAGATTATCGACGAAGGAACTGCAAACTGCTGTACCTTGTGCGATGGACTGGATATGAAGGTACCGACAATGAAACGTCTTGGCTACTGGCCATGGAACTCAGTCACGCCTCTGAGCTTGTTCACGACTTCCATCGCCGGTATCCGGACAAACCTGGCAGACCTCATTCCAATTCATGATTAATAAAAACATCAACTACGACTAATCGGAGGCGAGCTCAACCGCTTCCGCCTCCTCCGCAGCCATCTCCTCCAACTCCCCTTCTTCCACCTCCGCATCCACTTCAGAGTCCTCCACCTCATCCTCCATCACCCCATACAACTCCTCTGACTTTAGACTGACAAGCTCGTCCAAGAGCTCGTTTTGGCAATCGAGACGCGCGAACAGGCGTCTCATCAGGTCGCGGAACTCCCCCGTGCCGACCTGAAAGACAACCTGCCCCGCCTCCGCCATCGCCAAACCTCCCCCACGCTCTTCTGAACTCTTCGCCCCACTCGGACCCACCTCCGCTGACTCGGTCCGCGCCTGCTTCTTCTTCCCTCGTGGCGACTCTTCCTCCGCCCGTTTCCTCCTGTGTGCGACCTTAACTGCCGTGTCCACTCCAGGCCTCTTACACTTCGCCTTCGCCTTGCGACAAGCCACGCACGACGTGGACTTGCCGGGGCCCAACTCACACTCCAACCCCCAGTCGCTGCACCACATGCATGCTGCCCCTTTCCCTTTCACTCCAGAAGAGCTCTGCTCAGCCTGGACCTGCTCGGCCTATGCCAATCAGTCCTCAGCATCTGAAAGTTGGTGGACACTTACCCTCTTCTTGGCCACCGCTTCGGCCTCCAAGCACGCCTTCTCCACCACCTTGCACTTCGCCTCCTCCATCACCTTGCGCCTCGCTGCATCCGCTGCCTCCGCCTTTTTCTGCACCTCTTCCGCCTTCTGCTCCTCCTCTGCCTTCCTCACCTTCACGCGTCGCCGGCGCTCGTTGAACTTGACGAGCTCCGTGTTGTCATCGTCATTGGCATTCTCTGCCAATCACGCGTCGGACCAGTTCTTGATGTTGGCAAGGTCTTCGGACATGGTGGTTTGAGTTAGAGAGGACGGACTGACCACAACGGACTTTATAGGCATCAGCTCCACAATCAACAAAGTTTCGGACCCCGCTTTTCAGACTTTGTATTGTTCCTCGCTAACGGCCTTCAGGGGTTCAGGCCTAAGAGGGGGATACTGTCATATCCCATAATTTCAACAAGTCCAACTCCGATGTTCCGGACTCAACTCCAGACTCGACAACACAAACTCCGGACCGATTCGTGTTATAGTATAGTCTTCCACTTCTGGACTTGTATATCTGTCTCACTCTTACGTTCATCTCCATTTCTCATTATTCATCCTTGTTTCATGTTGAGCAGAGCATGTGTCTGCGAGGAAAAGCCACCAGACTTACCTGGGTGGTTGGGACGAGCACAAATGATGGGAGTGAGACAGAAAGACTTGTTCTTTTACATCAGGGAGGCTTCCCTGGTATATATA
>JBBPSU010000463.1:0-12368 GCA_038093755.1 Tylopilus microsporus | reverse complement strand
TTATAGGATATGATTGGCTAGAACGCCACAACCCAAAAATCGATTGGGTAAAAAGAGAACTAACATTTTCCAGATGCACTAATAAATGCAAACTCCGACAGAAGGACCGGTTACCGGCTTCCGTATTTCAACGAGCCATTGAAGAAGGACTCAAGGAAAAGGTACCCATTCAATATCACGATTACCTTGATGTTTTTTCACAGAATGAATCGGAACGAATGCCGATAAGGAAACCTTGGGATCACGCCATTGATCTCAAACCGGACTTCGAACCAAGAAAAGGGAGAATTATTCCCTTATCCGACCCCGACATGGAAGAAGTAAGAACGTTCATCGAAAAGGAACTCAAGAAAGGTTATATCCGACCCTCCAAATCTCCTCAAACGTCACCCGTATTCTTCATTCCAAAGAAAGATGGTAAAAAACGAATGGTCATCGATTATCGTTATCTCAATGAAGGAACCATCAAAAACGCTTACCCTTTACCACTAATCCCTCAGCTCATAGATCGACTCAAAGGTGCCGATCTCTTCACCACCATGGATCTCCGATGGGGATACAACAATATCCGGATTAAAGAAGGCGATGAATGGAAAGGAGCTTTTGTGACTCCTCTCGGTGCCTATGAACCACTGGTAATGTACTTTGGAATGACTAACTCACCGTCAACATTCCAGCAGATGATGAATGACGTTTTCAACGATATGTACACGGTCGTCATCATCTTCATGGACGATTGCAATATCTTCACCAAAGGAAGACCAACGGAAGAACACCGAAGGATCGTCAAAGAAGTTCTCCAACGCCTACGAGAAAACGATCTTTACGTCAAACCCGAAAAATGCCACTTCGAACAAAAGAAGGTGGACTTTCTCGGAATGGTCGTATCTAAAGAAGGCATTGAAATGCAGAAATCAAAAGTGGCCGGAGTCCTTGACTGGCCAACGCCGACTAGACTCAAACAAGTACAAGGCTTTCTCGGCCTTTGCAATTACTATCGACGCTTTATTGCTAACTTCGCTAACATCGCTAGACCCTTAAACGACCTCACAAAAAAAGACACGCCTTTTGAATGGGGACCAAGACAAGAAAAGGCATTCAACGACCTTAAAGAATGTTTTACCAAAGCACCGCTCCTCGCATACCCCGATCAAGATAAAGAAATGCGAGTAGAAACGGATGCCAGCGACATCGCTACAGGAGGAGTTCTGTCCGTAAAGGGAGAAGACGGTTTGTGGCGTCCAACGGCGTTTATATCTCATTCATTTGATAGTGCCGAACGAAACTATCCAATTTATGACAAAGAACTCTTGGCAGTCATTCGCGCTCTCAAAGAATGGCGCCATTACCTTATCGGAAGAGTTTCTTTCGAAATTTGGACTGACCATAAAAACTTAGAATACTGGCGCAAGCCACAAACTTTATCCCCTAGACAAGCACGATGGCATGCACTCCTCCAAGAATTCAATTACACAATGTGCTACAAGCCAGGAACGACAAACGGTCGAGCAGACGCTCTATCAAGAAGACCGGATCACGGTGACGCAGTAACAGATCACAACACCAACATCACCATATTTCCAGAAATAAATAATATTTCCTTATCCTCCCCCTTTTACGACGAACTAATCTCCGAATCACAGAAGATTTCAGGGGACGTAGAAGGTTTTACCTTCAATGATGAGGAAAAAATATTCAAAAATAACTCTGGAAAAACTTTCGTTCCTCCCTCACTTCGTATGAAACTTCTAAACATCTGTCATGATGCTCCTATTGCCGGCCACCCCGGTCAGGCATGCACAATTCATCTCCTTTCTCGATATTTCACATGGCCCGGTATCACTAAAGATGCCAAACTTTACGTAGATTCTTGTCAGACGTGCGCCCTCACGAAGGGTAAGCAAAAAGCACCGGCAGGAAAACTTTTACCCCTTCCTATCCCCGAACATCCATGGGAAGATATCTCTGTCGATTTCATTACCGGACTTCCTTTTTCATCGTCATATGACTCGATTTGTGTTGTCGTGGACAGATTTTCTAAAGAAGTCGTTTTCGTCCCATGTCTCAAAACCACATCTTCCAAAGACCTAGCCCGTATTTTCAGAGACAATGTTTGGTGCATTCATGGACTCCCCCGTACTATAGTTTCAGATCGTGGACCCCAGTTTGTTTCAGATTTCACTTCCGAACTTTGCAAACTCCTCGGGATTGAGCAACGGCTCTCCACGGCTTATCACCCTCAAACCGACGGGCAAACCGAAAGGATCAATCGAGACCTAGAACAATACCTCCGTGCTTACATGGCAAAAAGACAAGAGACTTGGGCCGAATGGATCAAATTAGCCCAATTCCAGCACAATAACGCCCTCACTTCCGCAACCGGCACTATTCCTTTCGCTATTACCCGAAATTATCATCCCCGTTTAGGTTTTGAAGGACACGCCAAGAACGCCGCTGGAGAATTCAGTAAAGAAGCAGGAGAAACTCACGCGGAAATTAAGGAAGCCCTGGAGGCATCCCAAAAAAGAATGAAACGTTCCGCGGAGCAAAAAAGAAGCGAAGCACCGGATTACGCGACCGGCGATCAGGTATGGCTGTCCACGGAACATCTCAAACTCCCGTACACCGCACGAAAATTGACCCAAAAATGGATCGGACCTTACACTATCACAAAAATCCTACCAAATGCAGTCACTTTACGCCTCCCCAAATCTATTCACATCCATCCAACGGTCAACGTTTCCCGTGTCAAACCTTATCGAGATGTCCTTGAAGGACAACCAACCCTACGCCCCGATCCAATCGTAATCACGGAAGAAGGCTACGAGGAATACGAAGTCGAAGAAATAGTTGCGTCACGAATGAAAGGACGACAACTTCAATATCTCGTCCATTGGAAAGGCTGGGATGAAACGGATCGTACTTGGGAACCAATGGCTAATCTAACCAACGCAGAAAAAGCAATTGCCGAGTTCCACAAAAAGAATCCGTCTTCTCCCAGGAAGATCCGAGGAATTTCCACTTCCGACTTCACCGCCCTCTTCCATGATTACTCAATAGATACCGCAACACGCTTCCATGCCACGAGGCTTGACTTCGAAGGAAGTATTTAAATCCCCGTTATACCCTCGACTTCCCCAGCATCCTCATCCCTCAATCATGTCCCTCATCGTATTCTTCCTCTGTGCTACCTCCGCCTTCTTCGCTTTTCTCCTATATGTCATTTCTCATGCCGTCCTCGACCGTGCCTCCTCGGTTATTCAGGAAGCCGCCCGTCAAAATACGCCCATCGTCGTCTCCCTCTCCCTCGGTCCATTCCACGTCTTCACCTTTTCCACCATTGTATCTGCTGAATGGAACGCCATCGGCGTCCAGCAAAGGTGGGGTAAGCTGATAAAGCGCCCCGCTGTGGACTGGGAGAACGACCAATGGGACATCACCAACGACGTACCTGCTAATGGCCAGAATCAGGGACAATGGGGGAACTGGTAAGCTGAGTCGTCGTCAACGGCGATCCATACCCGGAAACGGATTGGACAAGCTTATCAGGTCTCGTTGGGACGACTCGATCTAAGAGGGGGGTAATGTTACGATTTCACCCTTTCTTCCTCCTTTCATTGGCTAATGTATCGTATGATTCCTTTTCCTTTTTCCATTCGCTCATCATATGACTCCACTTTATTATTCGTACAGCCTCGACTGTGCACGACTGCGTACGTAGCATAGCTCGTCCATACGTAGTAGTTCATAGCATGGTCTGTGCGCATCTCTCTCCAGTATTTAAACCCATGTAAAGTACCTACGACGATAGTCTTATCCATTTGTTCAGTTCTCGCCCTAGGCTTGAATACGAATTAAGGGTACCGCTCCCTATCATCCTCTACTCGCTTCGGACTTAACGATTAGTCTTGAAGTCTTGAACATTGGTAGATTGTTGTCTTGCCCTCGAGCGTTACGACTCTAAAGTCTAGGTCGTTACAGTGGGGGAGGGTTTTCTCAGCCAGCTCTCTGCAAAGCGACCCGTGGGAATAACTCGATCATGAGTTCACCGAACCTTAGTGGCTACCGACTTGGATGTGGCTGATAAATTGCTAGTCTCTTGTCCGAGTGCCAGCAACTTCAAGGCTAGCATCCCTGTTTTTAGATTCATTGACAAGGTACTGCGCTGTTGCACGCATCATTGAAGACAGCCTTTGTCCTCCTGATGGTTCATTGCCTTGAATCCAAGTTCACTGCATATGATGGTCTATTCAAATTTCAATACTACTCAAGTTTCCATGGTCGAGTCAACCCACTACTTTGCCCGTGCTGAAATTAGACAGGAGCACGGGTACGGGTAGCTATATTCAAGTCTGCCCGTACCCATCCCTTGTCATACATGTAGTCGTGCACCGACTCGTAGGCATGTGACGCCGACGCCGACAATGACAACGACAGCTTGATGACGGCGCGTTGTTGTCGCGCTGTTGTTGATGCGCTCTCACCCTGACCCTCGTCCTTGCCGCTTCGCGACAACAGCTTGATGAGAACACCGGCTTGGACAACATGATCGACGACCCTGTTGAGTCAGCGCCATCCCGTTGTCGTCGACACGTCCTTTCCCTCATCCTCGTCCCCATCCACCTCGTGACAAGGTCCCCTCACTCGCCCTTCTTCCCTGGTCCTGACGGCGACGAGATGATGACAATGCACGACACTCGTCACCATCGCACTCGTTCGCGCGCGTCCCCATCCTCGCGCTCACCCTCACTGCGCGCTCACCCTCGTCCTCCCCTTGCTCGCCCCCCGCTTGCCTATCTCCTCTACCTTCCCTCCAAGCGCAATGACATGACGACACGAAGACGCGGCACATCTTCATCCTCACATCGTACTCGCCCTCATACGCCCACCTCATCCTCCCCTTGCCTGCTCCCACTCATCCGCCTCAGTCTCGTCTACCTTCCCTCTAAACGTAACGACACGACGACAACACCGACGACACATCGTCAATGCTACCATCGCCATCGCCATCGCGCTCACCCTGAGAGGGATGACAGAAGCGACGGTATGGCGCACATGGTGTGTGCGTCGTGCATTGCTTCTCTTGCCCTCCTTCCCTGCTCATACCCATGGGTATTCAGGAGCTTGCCCGCCACAAACTGTAAGTTATTCTTATCATCTCACATACTCGTTTTGATGAGATGATGCAATTACGCTGCACAGTTGGGAGATCCCGCCGAACATGAAGTATTCACCGACTTCTCCAACTTCGAAAGTTCCTTTATTGAAAACAACCTTGGACTCTCAAGTTCTGACCCTCATGCATCGAGCACGACTCCGAAACGTACGCTGAATATCATCCCAGCCATTTTAGGATTTTCACCGCTGACTCGTCAGAGTAGCCCGTGTTCGGAAGATTGAAGGACGAAGTCTATGCAAATTCATCTTGAAGCACATGACGCGCTTCCCGACTTTCACTCGACAAGCCAGGAAACCTCCATCGCGAGCTGTCCCGCAAGGACACACGGAAGCAAGAGTGGCTCGATCGCAAATAGCGCCGGGTAACCCACTTTCAAGCCGAGCCGCCGCTGTGAAGCGCAAACCCGAGGACACGCACGTCGATCGCCGGGGAGGAAGATGGTCCACGTTCAGAATTACGTCGAAAGCGCGGCCCCTACCCACGAGACCGAAACAGACGACACTCGATCGAGTCACGAGGCGCCCCAACTCTCATCATGTACATCTCGCACGCGTGAAGAGGCGGATGGGGCCCATTCATTGACAGTAGGTCATCATGATGGACATGTAGAGATGTGCGCGCAGATTCGCTTATGGATCTCTCTGGTTGTTCCGAGCCAGGGTCACGTGAAGAATCTGCAAGACTGGGATGATTGCGGTGATGGGGGAATCCTCTGAGGGTGAGGTGTCAAACGACCCTGTCGAAGATGGCCTGGCAGACGACGACGACGGATCGGTCGAGACTGAGGAAATTGGATGATTGTTGATAGACCTGTTTTGGCACGCGCGACGACAACGTACCACCGGACGATCAAGCTGCCAGGCGCGCGGAAGTCAAAGAGCCCGAGACATGACCGTCCGGTACGCGTCACATTATGGATAAGTGCAGTGATAGTAACGTGTCTACAGCGCGATACATCCTACCTGGTTTGAGAAAGGATTCTCAAACATGTGAAGGTGAGGGTACTGTCGAGCCAAATGGGTTGCATCATCAAGATCATCATAGTACTATGTTATGGCTTGATTATAATTATACAAGCTTATGCCAGAGTGATATTCAAATATCAAAGTATGTTTTACCTTGATTATGGTTGCATATTTTTGATCAGCTTTCTAACACAGTGAGACTGATGGTTATAACTGATCATAGTAAAATCAGGATGAAGATAACATATCATTGAAAGTCTTTTGAATGTCATTATGAGTTACATAACAAAGCATTACCACATATACTAATTATGCTATCAATATGAACAAATATTATCTAAATTTCTCAGTTCAATAGCATAATTATAAAAGTATGATCTATTGAATATCAGACTGAGATTGAAATGACAACTAACAAAATATCCACCAAAGACTATATATTATTAGCTGTCCATTAACATTATGATTAGAAAAGGATAATGTTATAAATACATTTACCTTCTTTTATCCAACTGATTGCTAGTAGATCATAGTTGACTGGGAATATCAGCTCTTTGAAAATTTCCTGATGGAGTCAGTTCTCCCGCATACCCCCGCACACCTCCTTAGCACAGAGAACGTCGTCATACACTGTGATGACACCACTGGCACGCTGCCGGAGCCCAAGCATGCGCGTCTTTACAACCGCATCGCCTCAGCACCTGCCCTGTCCTTTGATGAGGATCAGGAAGATACAGTTTCCCTCGGAGATCCCTTACCCAAGGACGACGGATTCCTTCAGGAGTACCTTAATGAGTACTACCTCGAAGACGAAACCAATACCGAGGCAATGGACCTCGAAGTCAGGCAAGTCTCCATCCACCTTCCGCACATAGTCCGAACACTGACACTCCGCGATGTACTTTTCCGCACTCGTGTCTAGCTGCTAAGCATGGTAATCCACTAGTAGTTAATGTACATACATGTGTTCATACGGACAAATACGTATTGTGCACGCATTGTAAAAAGCCGGGACAACCCCGGAGTTCCGATAAAACGGTACAATGGATACTTGATTCCGGTGCATCGAGCCATTTCACTCATTGCATCGACGACTTTGTGAGCTACAAGAAAGCCAACAACAGCATCACTGTACAAATGGCTACAACTCACGACGGACGGTCCATTGGAATCGGAACAGTCTTACTCCGAATCACGAACCCTAATGGACACTGCCAGTGGCAGGAGCAAATACTCCAGTTAGAAAATGTCCTACATGTCCCTAACCTCACCAGACGTCTCATCTCTGTCAGAGACTTACTCCGCTACAACCCGTCCTGGTCTCTGACCGGACGCTCTCGGAACCTCACTTTCTGGGACGGACATACCCCAATTGCCTCATTTACCCCCCGGCACCAAAATGATACAATGTTCGTTATCCGGGCATCATGCGTCTCGTCAGCTGATGCTTTCGTCACTACAATTGATATGAATACGTTACACAAACGTTTCGGACATCCTTCTCCGGAAGTGTTGTCCAAGGCAAGAAAACATACGCAAAAATTCCCGGACGTAAGTCTGACGCAGTCCAAGACTCCTTGTCGCGGATGCGCTCTCGGTAAAATGCCAAACCGCTCCTTCCCGGAGAATAAACAGCGGGCCTCCGCGCCCTTTGAGCTGATACACTCGGACCTAAAGTCCTTCCCTACGGAATCCTACCGGAAAAACCGCTACATGATTGTGTTCTATGATGACTACACATCTCATGCCTGGACAGTTAACATGCGAACGAAAAATGCCGCATTACAGGCTACCAAACATTTTCTATCATACGCTGCAAACCAGTACAAAGCCAAAGTAAAAGGCTGGATGTCCGATGCAGGGGGAGAATACAAATCCGAAGCTTTCGATAAGCTACTCCGGAACGAAGGCATTCACATATACCAGAGCACTCTGCACACTCCGCAACAAAACGGACGTGCTGAAAGACTCATGCGCACACTCATGGACAAGACAGAATCTATGCGACACGAGGCATGTCTTCCGCCTTCTTTTTGGGAATTTGCGACATCCCATGCAACACATGTCTATAACCGGACTCCGAACCGACGACTCGGATGGCATACTCCATATGAACTCATTCACGGATCACCGCCCAACATTAGTCACCTCCGGATCTTCGGATGTGGCGCCTTTGTGCACCTACCCCTGGATGTCCGAAAAGACAAGCTATCCGCTAAGTCCGAGATGATGACATACCTCGGAGTTGCACCAGGAAACGATCGCAACTACCTCTTTATGCGTGACATGAACTCAGTATTTACGTCCACACATGCCCTCTTCGACAAGACGCTTTTCCCTCGTTGTAATAAAATAAATCAGCAGACTCCTATCAATCAGGAAATTTTTCAAGAGATGATAATCCATTATAATCCATTATAATCCCTGGCAGACATGATATTCCTCTCAGATATTGCTCAGGGACCCTTGGCAACCCCCTAGTCATCAATGACCACCCTAAGTAACATTAGAACACAATACACAATGGTCGATATGTTTCCATTTACCCCTCAAAAGAGGGGGTCAAGTGCAATAGGGGCTTGAAAGTTTTCCTGATCGGCCGCCGCTGCCGGCACCATAGTTCCGCACGACCACACGTCCAAGGTATCAATTCCGGACGATGATATAGCTCCAATTCCGCACATCCCCTCCAATCCGGAGGATGAACCGGACAAACAACATTCGGGAAACACCCAGAATCGGGCACCCAACCCACCTCCCAGGGTAGCAACCCCTGATGCTCCGAAACACTCTGATGGATACACCTCTTCATCCTCAGATGACTCCGACGAGGAACTACCACCTCCATCAACACCTCCGTGATCTAGGAGGCAACCGGTCGCTCTGCCTCCCTTACCAAGGTGTTCCGAGCGTATCCGACGCCCTCCGACCCGTCCAAACAATGTCTATGGGGACCGTTGACACCCCCTAAGCCAACTTAAGGACATAGAAAAGTTAAATCGCTGGAAACAAGTCACCAGTCAGTCCCAACGCGAGACGTCGCATTCTGACAAAAGTAATCAACATATTCCTGGAGCAATGCCTGATTCCCCCGGACCTAAATCCTCCACGGACTCCGAAGAGGACGTGGAACGCATAGTCCGGGAAGGGGGAGCATGCTTAATCCGCTTCCTTTGTTCCCAAGCAATCCGCGACGATACTTCCGTGGAAATCCCGAGCATGCGCAGCGAAGCATATACCGCAACCACAACTCCGAAACCAGAGATAAAACCACATCGTGAATGGTCATACTGCGATATACTCGCATTACCGGATCAAGAGCAGAAGCTCTGGCGCAACGCATGCAATGAGGAACTAGATATCCTCCGCCACTGGAAGGTGTTTGAGTTAGTGGACCAACCCAAACATTGGAAAATAATAAAGAACCGATGGGTCTTTGATGTCAAGTCCGACGGATGCAAGAAAGCCCACTTAGTAGCAAAGGGTTTCTCTCAGGTTGAAGGGGTGGACTTCGACCAAATATTTTCACCCGTCGTCCGATTCGAGACTGTCTGGCTCATGTTAGCACTGGCCGCACTCAAGGACTCGCACATATCCGGACTAGATGTCTGAAGCGCATACCTATATGGAAAGCTCGAAGAAGAAATATACATGGAGCAGCTGGAAGGATTTAAAATTCCCGGCCAGGAGAATAAAGTACTCCACTTACTACGCGCCCTATACGGACTCAAACAGGCTGGACTCGCCTGGTGGTGCACTCTCAATGAGTCCATGATAGAGTTAGGATTCGAGCGTTTGAAATCCGACACCGGAATCTTCCTATACCGCAAGAAGGGTACTACCACCATAGTCGCTATCGTCTACGTTGACAACGCCCTATTCTGCGGACCGTCCAAAAAGATCATTGACGAGATCAAATCCGCTTTCATGCGGAAGTGGGAATGCCGGGACCTTGGGGTTCCGAAGGAGTTCCTCCAGATGCGGATCCGCCGTAAAGGTCGGAAAGTCTTAATTGACCAAACCGCATACCTGGAGAAGATCATCGACCGCTGCGATATGAAAAATGCGTGCACGGCTCATACCCCACTCCCTGAAGGCTACTATCCTTGACCGAACAGTGAGCCCGTCGATCCGACGCGGAGATCCCGCTTTCAGTCTGTCATAGGGTCACTCCTATACATCATGCTTGGAACAAGACTGGACATATCCTATGCCGTGACGATGCTTTCCCGTCATTGTGCAAACCCGTCGCAGGAACACCTGGACAAAGCGCTTCATATCCTCCAATACCTCATCGGAACGAAAAACTACGTGTTAGTCTACGACGGATCATCCGGACTTGGCATTACTGCTTGCACCAACTCCGATTGGGCATCCGATCCAGTAACCCGCCGGTCTCAGACCGGATATTATCTTAAACTGGCCAACGGAATATTCAGCTGGAGGTCACATGCCCAGCCTACAGTTGCCCTTTCATCCACGGAGGTGGAATACATGGCCCTGAGTGATTGCTCTAGACAGACCATATGGATCTGCTCACTTCTAGAAGAACTCGGATATGACTTACGTCCGATTCCGATCGCCGGAGACAATCAAGGATCTATTTTCATGGCTTCAAATCCCGTGACGGAATCCCGATCTAAACACATCGACATCCGATTCCACTATGTCCGAGAGGTCGTAACATCCGAGAAAGTCACAATTGAATTTATCAATGGATCCGATAATCCGGTGGACATGTTCACTAAGAACCTAGGACGCACCAAGTTCGAGAAGTTCCGATCCCAACTCGGACTCGAGTTTTACTCAAACGGACAAAATTCCTAATCCCATTCCTATTCCGCTTGCGTGCTTACCGTGCACTTAGCGAGGGGGAGTGTCGAATAGATAAGTAGGGTACCTAGTACATATGCCCCTATTAGACTAGTAGTAGTATGAAGGACATCCGGACATAGTCTGTGCATGTCTGCAGTCAGTCCGCTCCGGACATACATTGGTCCTGGTCTGTCCCTACCGGACACACACCAGACCTTATGTAATAAGACATGCATATACTGCAAGGTCTTCGCATACCCACTGGGGATCGCTTAGACGCTTAGGATACAGTATATATACCAGGGAACCCTCCCTGATGTAATTAAAAAACAAGTTTCTTTGTCTACTCCCATATTCTGTGCTCGTCTCAACCACCCAGGTAAGTCTGGTGGGCTTCCCTCACACATACATGCTCTGCTCGACAAACTACACTACGCAGATTGTATGTGTGGCCGTCGTGCTCTAATCTTTGTTTCATGAGGTTTTCCAGGGTGAACTAGAGCACTGCCGTGTAAAGCAGCGCTTTCCACGATCAGGAAAGAAGAAAGATCATGCAGTGGGAAGTATTGCCAACCAGGATGCTATCGAGCGCTTCATCCGCAAGGTTGACAATGCACGAAGAAGCCTCAATTTCCAAATGCAACCTGAGTCTCAGACACAGCGGTGTGCCCGTACTTCTCCATCAGACCATTACACGATAGCTCAGACGTCACGCAAGATAGATAGCCTCCCAGCCTGGCTAGGAAGATGGGTCGACGATCCCGCATTCAAGGTTGGTTTGCACACCCTCAAGCGATACTTGCTAATGGGTGAGTAGGATTTTCTCCCGCGATTAAAGGACCATTTGCTCGCTCGAGCTCGTGGCCTAGCCTACGAGGGTGACAAGCATGATTTTTCCGAGAGCGACCGTAATTGCATCAACATCAAGGATGACCGTATCTACCACCATTCCCTTCTGCGTGTCAATTACACCACCTATGATTTGCGCCGTGACCAAGATACGATCAACCCTCTCACACGCGCAGACATCATGGTTCTGTCTCATGAAGATGAGCGGACCCATCCCTATTGGTACGCCCGCGTCATCTACATTTTCCATGTACAGTGACTCCAAAAACCGTTCCAATACCTAACCTTGATGTGGTGCGCGAAGCGCACCACAAACACACGTGGGAATTCCACTTAGCTTTGGTGGAGACAAACAAAGTGCAAACACCTGACTACAAACTGAGCCCTGGATCATGTGATTTGGCCCACGGGTTGCCAAGATATGCCCATTTTAAAACTGCAATACCATTGGAACAGTTTTTGGACTTTTGTATAAAAACCTGGAATCTCAAGCAAATCAGGTCTATTTGGCAACATTTTGTTCCACAACCAAAGGTACACATATAAACATGAATTCTGAG
>JBBPSU010000461.1:0-12375 GCA_038093755.1 Tylopilus microsporus | reverse complement strand
CCTCGTCATCTTCATCGTCGTCGTCTTCTACAACTCGATTATAATCTGCAGCAGGAGCTGCAGGACGCAACGAGGCTTGGGGTTTCACCATGAACCCCTGGGTTGTAGGGAAGTAAGTCGTGAGGTAGTTGTTCAGAGGGCCGTAGTAAGAGGACTCGAGCTTCGGCCTATGACTGGGTTTAAAGACGTTGCGAAGTCGCTCCTGCAGCCACGGTTCAAGGGCTGGTGGCTGATGTGGTGGTCGATCCATCATCCACGCGTCGAGGCAGATGGCAGGGATATTCCCAACCGTTGTGGGAAGAAAACATGGGCTATAAGAGTGCGATTTCCCCCTGGTCGGGACTGCCGTCCTGCCTTCAAGTCCGAAGGCAGGGATGACACTATACAAGGCACGTGGTTGATCGAGCTAAGAACGAAGGTGCGGCGAGCTCATGTCTGGTTTTTCATTTTCCTTTCTCCTCTTCCTTACGTCCGCCACCTCGCTTAACAAGGCGGGACGGTGCTTTTGCCAACCTACTGTTTGAGACCAGCTGACTCACTAGTCTTCGGATGCACTCTTCCCCCGCGGGCTAGGGGTGGCAAACTAACGTCATAGATTATAACTCGCCGCGCTCACCGTACACATTTCCAACTCATCAGGCCCCGATCCCCACCGGTCCTGAAATATGGACCTCACAATGCTCCCCGACCATATCAAGGCGGACATCAGCAGCGGATATTCACGGAAAGCGACTCTGGCTTACTCCAGACTTCTATCTTATTTTCATGATTATGGGCATATGTGGGTAACCATTGCTGCGAATGTCTCTAGTTGATGCTTACCTTGTTTCCAGGTAGTGGCACTGGCCTCATGTGTAAGTCCGTCAATATCTGTTGGGGAGTTAACGACTTATCCTCACCTGATATATAAACAATGTTGGTTCAATCTCTCAAGCGCTTTATGCCAACACGCATGAAACCTACGACGATCCTGAAGCATCCCGGTGGCAAGCTGCTCAGGTATTTAAGGAACTTCGCTGGGCGTATTCTAATCGGTATGGTTTACTCCTCGCTAACCCGTCCGACGCCAGCTGACAAAATGAAAGGTTTACTGTCTGACTTCGCACACACCCGTCTTCGCCTCCCAAGGGCTTACTGTCTCTGTATCGTTTCCTCCCTCTTCATCGTTTCTCGAGCAGCTGCAATCATTATCTCTTCTGTCGAGACACTGTGGGTAGCGACCTTCTATTGGGGCTTGCATACGGATCTTTGTTCGGAAGCTACCCAACGATCATGATCGAGTGGTTTGGGATAGGTGGGTCCACTTTTCTTGTACCTATAATTTGCTCTAACTTTATTCCCTGCACTAGCTCACTTCTCTGAGAACTGGGGTTTCGTCTTTTCCTCCCCCGTCTTAGGAGGTAACCTTTTCTCCCTCACGTTTGGACGTTACCTCGACGCCCATGCGCCTGCGGAGGACATGCGTTCTTCAGTGGGAGCGCATGCCTTGTCATTGAGGAGCCTGGTGCCCCGTGAACTGCCATCGGAACACCAGTGCTTTGATGGTAAGGAATGTTACCTGGGGAGTTTACAGGTGACGCTTGTTGCGTGCATCATATCTCTCGCTCTCAGTTGGTGGGCTGGGATTAGAGATGAACGGAAAGCTAAGGCTGGAAACGTATCTTCTTGACTTCTTGTAAGACGTGGACGTGGCCGTAGATGGACCTCGTATGTGTGGACGAATATACTACCGGCATTTGCCGAAAACATGACCAACGCCTCAGGTTCAAGGCGTCCCCCTGAAACGAACCTTGGTATGAGCGATTCGCGAAAGCTGTATTATTGGCTGCGTGGTGCTCCCCCCATCGCCGTTTCGATCCAGGTCCCGCTAGATATCATCGTCAGCGACCTGAAACAACGCATTTTCATCCAGGCTGTTGGGCCCGACTCACCCGTTCGAGCTATCAATTTGTACTGCGTCTCGAATGCATGCGATGTACTCGCCTCTAACTTTATGAACAAGTTAGGTCAATACTCCATCTCTCAACTAGGCGACCCCCTGGGTGAGGAGGAAACTACCCTGCCGAAAAAGAGGGTATCTCCATCTCGTCGTCGGTAAGGATGGTCTCTGTCTCTGTCTCTCTTTGAAAAAACGATGTCTGTTTTCTCTTTTGCAGAAGGCCTGGAGCCAGTTCCCATTCAATGTTGGGTCAAGGAGCGCTCTTTCGAGGTCGCGACGTCTGGCTACTTATCGGTCGACGGCTTCAAGAACGAAATCAAGAAGGTGCATCTGCGGAATGTCGATGCCTATGCTCTCGACCTCTATAAAGTCACGAAATCGGGATCTAAGGTGCTTTTGGATAGTAGATGTTGGATGCAGGAAGTTATCAAGGACGTTCCATTTGGCGATAGTCCCCAGATCATAGTGGAACAGGTGGCTGAGTATCGTGAGCAGGCTAACGCTGCGGGCTTTCATTGTACTCATTCTGTCTAGAAATGCTCCAACTCCCACACGACCCTCAAGATATCCGAGCCCAGTATTTCCAGGAGTTAGCCTCCACCCCGCTGAGGGCCTCCTCTGATCAAGCAATGCCTACGGAGTTTAACGGCCTGCAAGCGACTGGCCGCAGGATCGATTGGTCCCGACCCGATCCTACATGTGCGGTTCCAGTCACGCTACTAGATCCCATCTTTGGTCGTCTAGTGGACGAATGTCACGATTTTGAAGACAAACAACGCAACTACGACGCCGAAAGTGACATCAACGCTCTCGTCGCGCAACTGTTCTCGAAAATGGCTGTCTTTCATCCCAAAGAGAAGAAGCGGCAGGAAACGTTTATCGAGATGTTTCGTCAAGTCGGCGTAGGCATCGTGCCAAGCTCATCGGGTGGTTGTGTAACTGATGGAGATCTCCATGTAAACGGTCGTCGGTACATGATCGTGGAGGCGAAGGGCGAGGTCGATTCGAAGGCCGCCGAGCCTTATTGCCAGGCAGTACTTTACTACATCAAGGCTAATGAGCAAGCCGCGAGCAAGCCGCACAATGACTGCACTCCGTTCAATTTTCCTTGTCTGATCCTCACTCTTTTCGGTTTGATCGGTCCTGCCTCTGCCAGTGCTCTGTCTCTTTCTGACACTCCACCACAGGTCCTCATCTTTGTCTTTCTGGTGCAGTTTGGGGCGTTCGTCCCACTTATCAAGGTCTCTCCACTGTTCTCTCTCTTTTCTGGCATCCCTTTGATACGACCCTACGACGAATAGCCGCTCGACACGTGAGTGCGCTCATGAACGCGGTCAAAGCGCTCGAGGCCTGCTACCAAGAGTTTAACGACAGGCCTGCCAACTTCCGTTCCTTCCAACCCGAGTTTCCCCACCCTCGTTCCTATCGCAACTCAGACGGCGAGAAGGGTTTCGAGTATGTGTACTCTCTACAGGCCGGTAAGTTACTTTTCGTGGCGCGGACGGACGACGATGAGCTGCTCTGCATCAAGTTCGTGCGAGGATATAATTGTGAGGTACACGCGCTGTGTGCTAGCTGGGGGATCGCACCATCGCTCAGGGCGTTTGAAGACAAAGTGGTAGGAGGCTGGAAGATGGTTTTCATGGACTTGCTCGAGGACTATCAGTGTCTTTTTCAGCGCAAGAGCCTCTCTTTTCGTCAAAAGGAGGGGGTCAAGGACGAGCTGAAAACCAAGTTTATGTCACAGAGTCAGGCGGGATTCGTTCATGGAGACATTCGAGATACCAATGTGATGCTCCACAAGGACCGACTGGAGTGGAGGTTGGTGGACTTTGATTGGTCGGGCAAGATAGGTGAGGTGCGATACGATGAGTGTGAAACGGGGCGTAGATTTAAAACGCCCGCCGTGCGTACAGGATGGACAATTGATTCTTGCTCAACACGATATTGATATGGTACACTATTTATTTCGTTGAGCATGTATGACTGGACCCCTGGCAACATCTCTTGAAGGAATCATAATATGCGCCACCATATGTCGAGTATAACAATAGAGTGCATAGGTGCTAATATCTTGAATATGGTGCAAACAGATCGGTGTTGAGACCGTCGGGCCAATCCGGCAGATTTAAATTGCGGGTTGCAACTCAACTGCATAGTATGGATTAGATCTCTTGGCCTGCTGGAAAGCATTCATTGTCCTTCAAGTAATGATAGGGCCATTATCATCACGGGCACGATTTTCAAGCACTTGTGGAAGTCAGAGTTCCGAGGCCGGTCCCATATCATGCGTGATCTTGTAGTTGTCTTCGTCAACATGTGGGCTATGACATGGTGAGTGTCAATCATTCGTGTTTCACCGCCCGCTTTTCAGCCTGATATCTATTATCGTTGGCATGGTTGTAAGTACATATAACTCTCTTCCCTATATACTTTGTGCTGAATCGCTTGACAGTTCCTTACACAAGGAAACCGCTACTGGGTCGGCGCGCCCGCTATAATAATCAGTCAATGTGAGTGACTTGATCGTGAACAGTCGTTATGGAGCTAATCTGAATGTCAAGGTTATGTAAACTCGCTGCTCGCGGTGTAAGGTGATCAAATGCTCTATGTCCTGCTAGAGTTGACTTTGCCCATTCCGATCCGTTACTAGGTTGAACGCGAGCTTAGACGGCTACGATACAGCATCGAAGTACCCACGATATCGATATCGATGATACCTTGATCTCTATGGCCTTTTTTTTACCCTTGGGACAAGTTATTTTTGTTACCCTATGTCGCTCCTTTAGTCGTACCCATTGTCGCACAAGCTGAAGACCTCAACATGTTGTATATTCACTCTGCATACTCTTGGAAACATACTTCACTTCTCTGGCTCACGTCGACGAAGAATGACATCTTACCATCAGACTCCTTGTATCTAGTTTGGCCACGTATTTCCTCCATATGACGACAAAGATATATTACATTGACGCTAATAATGATATTCGTTCGAGATAGGCATATAGACTGCATGGTTGGGTTATACGTCGTCTTGTTCATTCCACAACCTGCAACCAATATGGCATCACAACTCGGACGCACTCCATCCCTCGAAACAAACCTACGCAGAATACAAGCTGCGCCGTAGAAACAGGGATTGACTCCCGTCTCGTTCACATGATCCTGGGTCGCAGCGCCATGTCGCCAAACAAGAGCATGATTACCGCACCTTGACGATTGAGAACGTCCGCGGGATGATCTTTGAATGGGCGGTAGCGACCTGTGGCCCTCTTCACTGGCATGTGGCTTCCGCGACGCTTTGGACGGACTGAGGATCTTCTAACATTGTTCAATGCACAAAGCGTTGAGCAAGCTGGGTAGGAGTACCATGGAAGCTGATAGCATCCGCAGCAGGGCTCACGTTCTCGACTAACACGGCAGTAACACTCAGACAGTGGTCCATTTCGTTTGATACGACACGTATCTCGTCCAACAATGGATAGAACTGCGACGTCGATGCCTTTAGGACGGGCCAAATCAACCGCTGTGGAACACTGAACATTTGGTTGGTTGTGTGGGGGGCCCAGAATGTACTCACTGGCACCCCCGTGAGCATGGATAGGGTTCGGCAAGATGACCGGCATTGGAGGCAGCGTTGCAATGGTGATAGAAGACTTGTCAACCTTACATTGTCTACTGCATCACGGGAACCACGCACCGGTGATACCCCAGCTCCTGGCTCCCCTGCCACGTATTGCTCAGAACAGACCAGTCTCTTGGACAGAATTCATGACGCCATCGACATGGTCATCCAGCCCGTCAACAAATCGATCTGTGTGTAGGACACACAACTCACCTCGCCCTCGAGGAGATGGCCAACCTGAGATCATAAGTATCGACTGTCACACGACGGACTCGGACGACACCTTACGGCAAGGCGATAGTGTCGGACTTGGCATTGGTATGATCACAAAATGGAGGCCGATCAGGAGACCTCGCAGACTCACATGCTATAGCTTCCTCCCTGGATAAACGCCCGCTGATCCAATGATGAGTATAATCAAACAGAAAGTTGCACATGCACGACGTACCAGCACCGGCGGTCAGATTACCGCCCAACACGAAACATTGTGTCTCCAAGATAGAGTATACTGTGTGAAATCTCAGCCATGAATGACTCGGAAGGTGTGCGTAGACAATCATGAGTACTTACTGGCTTCCAGCTGGGCCCCAGCGCCAATGATCAGGGCCAGAATTGGGGAAACCGACGGGCCTCGTGGAACGAGATCGGTGCATCGCTGAGATATAGCCTGAGTGTGTGAAGACTTGAAGTGAAGATAGACCGTGACCGAGGTAGTCATGGCCTGCGGAAAAGACGTAATAATCTGGACAACGATGACGTATCCGTGTTCTTGATCGTCAGTTTCACAGCCTGAGTGTGACCAGTTGCCTATTCGATGATATCACTAGTACTGGCGTCGTTCTCGCTCGATATGGCAACGCTATAATTAGACCCTTGATCACAAGGTTTACCAGAAATCGGTTGTGGATCCGAGCAGTTTAATACGCAGCCATCATCATACCCGCAGCTCTCCCAGTTCGCCTAAGGAGCCAAAACAACGCTTCCACGCCAGCGAAAGGATCGGGAGAACGTTCACAAGGATGCATCATGAGACATATGTGCTAGAACACTGTCCATGTGATCATTCGTGTCGTTCGATAAAACAGTCTTGCACTCGGCCGGGTCGTAGAGCGGATCTCCTGCATAACATACTGCCGCCCATGGACACAACAACTGCAGCTGCCCATCGAGCATGGTATTCAAGGAATTCCAGGAAGATTTGTCTGGCCAGAGGGAACTCCCGACAATGACGTAGTCGGAGACTGCATAGGGATCTTGCAATGCTTGGGCGAGAGAACTCTCGCAACCAGACACGAGGAAATGAAATCAAGCTGGAGGGAGAGGAATGGCGTCACGGTGTCGATTACTGCGTGGCCCAAAATTCGGTTCGGGGTTTTGTTTCTCTAGACTCGAGAGACCCAATAGAGGGCGAGTCTGTATCATAGCCTCATCCTACGACTATAACCAGAATGAAAATATAGCGCATACCTTGTTGGGGGTATTTGTAGCTTGGACAATGACACTCGCAGCCTAACAGCCTTGACGGATCGAAGCATAGATCTACAAATGCTACCGACCATCGTCGAGCATCTGAATCGCGTATCCTTCGAAAAGGACACCTCAAACAATTGTCCTGTGGCTGAAACGTTAAAGCAAGTCGCTAGCACGTTCCACCTAGCCTATTAATAGCAGACGACACTGACACCTTCCCGTTGGAGACACAGCACGGTAATTCATGTCCGCACCAATTTCCCGACATGTGTGAAGGGTATCGATGCTTTTGGGATCGCGCGGTATGCCAGTGGTTCCTGACCACACCGGAGTTGAAAGAATGAGATGGGTTGATCGATTCATCAAATGCCACAAGACTTGCAGAAATTCGGCTTGCAGAATTCGCGGCCAAAATGCAGGATAATCAAGATCTTTTCAGCAAGGTAAATCACATACAAATGCTGCCTGCCTTCCTCAGAGGCATCATGGTATATAAAGTCTACGTCGAGTATTACCCATAATCCAATGCTCAGAGGACTGGATCTGGATGGAAGGTACACCGAGCTCAAGGAGCTTGGAGAACGCGGCGGAAAAGCTAGAAAGAGTGCGTGAGCCGTTTGCGATATGAGGTTCAAATACTGAGTAACGTACTCCTTGAACCAGAGCGCCTCGTCGTCGGCATATGCCTTGGCCCACTTTTTGAAGCTCTTATCTTGGGTGAGAACATAGTCCGCTCTGTAGTCCGCATCAGTCAGTCGATATACAAACTCAAGGAAACTGTTATATAAACATACGGCAGCATCATGAGAGATCGAGTCTTCTTGTCCTCCAGTTGCCTTGGACCATTCCACTTCTTCCAGACCCATCTACAGACCCTTGAGTGGTATCAAGAACCGATGGCAAGTAGGACGTACGTCTCGCTGAACAATAGCTTGAAGTACTCATTCGAGAATGTAACCGGAGAGAAAGTCCAGGGGCCCTCGAACCCAGATCTAACGAACACGTCGCGAATCTGCTGGCACGTGAGCATTAATTGATCGCACCTGTCAGCGTGGCAACGGCCGACAGCACGAGCACCAGCAAGGGCTACAATCTCCTGGTCATTGAAACCCATACGATAGAAGATCTATATCAAATGTATAGTCAAGCCAGGCCGCAAAATGAAAATGGAAATGAGGACTTACATCTCGGAGATGGGGCGCTCCTTGGGCGGCGTCTGGAAGGCGGCCATCCGGGGTAGCATCCTTGGCAAATCCACCTACACGTCCAGGTCGCCAAGGAATCTTGGGACCACCCATCTCCTGGACTGCGCAAACACCGGCAAGTGTCCACAAGTCACCATAGGAAATCCACTCGAACCCTTTGTTGAGCTTTTCCATGAGTCCACGTGCCACATGAAGTCCATTATTGACCCCGTGTAAAGATTCGAGCTCGAAGCGCATGGTGGCAAAGTTGCTAGTGAGATAAAAATAAGTATTCCAATGATGTAATTAGGAGATGAGCAGAACATGCCTTCCACCCGTGTCCGACTGCTTGTCGTACGTGCCAGAAGCGTGCCACGCAAGACGGAGTAAGACTAGAGCATACGAGCCATCTGTGACGGAAATGAGTAGGTACAAGCATGCTAGGATGGGGAAATACCTACCATCATAGTCGCCAGCGTCGTCAATGACATCACTGATGCGCTTGTACACCTGGAATCGTTCGGTTCAGCGGGTCAGTTGAGTACGCACCTACCCACCTATTGGTAGTCGGCCTTAGTGGGAACGAATTTGGTGACTTGTGTAGTGGCAGACGCAGCGGACTTGGAGTCAGAGGGTGAGTTCAAGAGGTAGTAAGCAGCTCCTCCAAGCGCAACCGCTCCTAGAGCAGCGTAAAGGCCAAAGTTTGACTTTGGAGGTGGAGCTTCGGTAGAGAACTTCCTGAACGACGGTGGCCGGAATTGGACGCCGATTCTCCTGGTGGAAGTAGCGCAAAGGGCTCTGCGCGCAGGAGTGCGGAGAACGGATGCGAAAGACATGGTAGTCAAGGTCAGAGGAAAAAGGATTATCAACCCGATCGGGTTGGTTATCGAGGTTTATGTAATCCACCCTCGCGTGACAGCGACTCGGAATCAGGGATGTTCAAATAAAATTCAACAGCGCTCCGCGCACCCCTGGACCCCAGGACAATAGATTACCTGCATTTTTTAATATTTACAAATATGTGATGTACGAAGCGAAGACAACAGCGAACTACATAACAGATAAGTCATTCGAAGCCAATCGCAATCATGTTGCGTATTTTGTCACGATTCTGGAACAGATCGTGAATTTTTTTCGGATGGATAACAGTCCGGGAGGTAACTTACTGTTGGAGCACGACGCTCGCTACGAAAACTTCTTCTTCAGTGAAGTCACGAGGCGAAAAGTCGTTGAGAAAGATTAGGAGGAATGGGCATTCTTGCTCGTAGAGTCGCAGTTAACCATTGTCTTGTCAAAGATACACACGACAAATGCACACGACCCTGTGTGAATCTTTGAATTGTGGAGTCGACAGAGAGAAAACGTTTTCTGAGGTTGATGATGTTGTCGAAATAGTCAGTGATGTTGAGCACATGAAAGCGACCGAGCACTCACTTCCTGATCGAGTGTTCATTACCAGATCGAGATTTTATTCCCACGGAGCATTGACGAGTTTTCCACCGTAAACCTGTCCCCTAAAGGGTCCAGGAACTTCAAGTTTTGCGATGGACGAGTCACGGTGCTGTGCGTCGGCATCGTAATCTCGCCAATCCGAACTGGACTCGTCAGCACTATCTGCAAGTAAATACCTCATTGCATGGTAAATGATAACTTTTCCCGATAACCAATGCAGTAGCCATGTTGAGGTGCAAGAAGATCGCGGCTTGCTGGGTCGGCTGATTATTCAGAATTCTGTCGGCAACCCAGCGGCATCTCGGCTGGATAACGTCTACAACTCCGCTTCAAATCCGAGTGAGCCCGTTCCGTGAATTGCCGTGAGTACGCTGCCAGGCACGAATTCCGATAAGTCAGCATCCCGAGCCTTCCCCGACCACGTCACGGTCGCAGTACCCAAGTTGTCGGCCCTCGCTTGCTGCTTATTATTGCACAAAATCACCGCACTGGTCATTGATCAACGAGAACAAGCCCACAGCTTCGGTCAACAGTGGCTGTGGTTGGCATTGCAAAGGTACAGAAACCGTGCCTCTCGTTGCTTGCCAGTGACGTCTCGACTCAGCGGAGCCTTCAAGTTAACCAGCGACGTCTTGCCACGCCGCGTTGCTGTCCAGGGGTGGGATCGTCGTGTCCTCCCACGTGATCCTCACTGAACGAACAGCTGCACAGCCGTCACGGTGTCAAATGTATGATGACTCTGACCTGTGTCACTTTGGCTGCAGCGCCCGTACGAAGGCTGCTCGGACAGGAGCTCATCTTCCATGCCAGCGCCAGACGCCCTCTTGGGCGATGAAAGCCGGCACCTAGGTATATAAATCCGGCGCCACAAATTGTGGCGCGGAGTCACTGGAGTCGCTCCTATCACTCAACTTCTGGCTGCAGGCTGCCTGCGGCGGAAGCATCTCCTATAGGAGACGCAAGCTCACGGATCAATCCGTACCGAACGCGCTTGCCCGGCTACCCGAGTTCGCGCAAGAGTCCACGACGTATCAAAACTTGCCGGAGATGGAAAGGAAGTTGGACTGGACCATGACGAGGAAAAAAGTCGAAGTTCAGGACTCGTTGGCGCGCAATCTCCGACCGTATGTCTCGTCTCGCGTATACACGCCCATTTTTATTCACATACTCTGGGCATCAAAGAAGAGAGCCGGATAGGCGTTATACAGACGTTCTGGAACTACATCAAACTCAATGGCCTTCAAGACAAGGTCGACCGCCGAAGAATACGAGCAGACGACTATCTGCGTCCAGTTCGTGTTTGCGTTCTGACACGAGTTATCTTCGCTGAAGAAATTTGTTTTCTAGATCTTTGGGGGAGACTCGATCATATTTCAGCAACTTCCCGAGTTGGTCAACCGCCACCTTATGCCTCCGGACCCCATACTATTATACTATACGTACGTACGGAGTCAGACAACTTTGACTTCAGGGCAAACTCGCTGCAGGTCAACGCATATATCACCGCACGCCCTCGGCTCCTCTTCAGCACTTCAGCCCCGAGCTTCAATCTCAATTCCATTCCCAACATTATCGCTCTAATGCCTCACTCTATCCTCCGCCCTCCCGATCATGCTACATTGCAATACATTGTCACCCATCATGATGTTTTTGCCCCCTCAGGCTTCCCGATGGGGATGACCACACCGTCCCCAACGATTGTTCTCTATCTGCAGCAGGTTGTTTGAGCCGGATTCAGAGCAAATCACATCGCCAGAGCTACATGTCTGAAACCACACCCATTTTTATACACTTGTCCTTGAAAAACGGCGTCGTCCAGCCCAACCATTAGGCTCCTCGCGCCACGGCCAATTACCCAACACATCCCTATGCGCCCATGCCATCGTAGACCGCGACCCACTCTGACCTCGACCACGACCAGTCGAACGACGACGATGTGCCAGGAAAGAAGAAGAAAACGATAAAGGGACGAAAAGTCAACCGTGCCTGTCTTTATTGTCGTCGTAGCCATATGACGTGCAACGAGGGTAGACCATGTCAGCGATGGTGCGTGCGATCTCGAATCGGTCAGGTTCTATCCACGTGACCGATACTTCTTCCAGCATCAAGCGCGAAATAGGTCACCTATGCCATGATGAGCAGCGTCTACCAAAGAATAAACAGGATACCGCACCACTGAATAACTCAGAATCGTCGAGGATAATGCCCCGTAATACTCCTACGCGCTTCTGTCATGGTGTATTCTGACGTGCCCACAGAACCTGCGTATGCGAACGCTACACTACAACAGCCCTCCAACTCCCCTTGGTAGATGAACGTGCCACAGAACGCCTTTCTTTACCAGCCAGAAATATTGGGCAACGAGTTCTCTGTTCTCACGTGCGTACCGGCGTAAGATTTGTGGATGTCACCCTTCTTAATGACCGTCGCGCGCTAGTGACTTTCTAGAGACTCTTGATGATGGCTCCTTCGCTTCGCCTCAGACTGTGACTCCTTCCCTCATGTCTGCGCCTACATACCCTGAGCCAATTGCAGACGCCGTTGGAAGTACATACGTCACCCAACCGACATCGGCTACCGAACCATCGAGGGGTACAACCGCTGAACCGCATACAACGTCCCCAGAGGACCCCGTACTGCCACTTCTCCCATCGGCCACTAAAACAGAGAAATTCCTTCTGACCGCAGCAGAACAAGAGTCTGGC
>JBBPSU010000460.1:0-12404 GCA_038093755.1 Tylopilus microsporus | reverse complement strand
CACACGATCACCAAAGTATGTAATATGCATCTTGCACATATATCTTTACTTTGTTACATAGGGGGACCCCAAGCACTGTAACGAGTGCACAGGCAACACAACTCCGCACGATACGATTCATTCGAACGGACAGCGGGTAGCAATATCGTATCTTGCATATACTTGAACTTGAACGCTGTCCTATAGACACAGAAGAGTATAAACATGAGGCTTGAGAAACTAACCATAAATAAGCAGCGCTAATCGTAGCTATCAGTCGAGCACGCGTCCGGCTCATGTTAACTGCATCTAAGTCACTGGTGTCGGCACGTCACGCCTGGCAAAACTATACCGTTTACCCAGTGGACGCCACTGGCTTCCTGTGATGATCCAACTGAGGTTCAGATCACGACAATTGCAACAAGTACCAAGATGTACGCCTTCGCGAATCCCAACTGTCTATTTTCCGTGTCATGTACCTGTCAGGCTAGCAATCAGTGGGTTTGTATTTTCAGAAAGCTGATTCACCACCGACCGTATAGTAGACTTTCATGAAAGGTATTCCTAATGTGAAATCGTGTCCAGTTCCACTGCGGGTGTCAGCCCCGAAGGAGCAAAATACAGTATAGTGGTTATCTGGTTTCCCTCCAAATGCCTCGTTCGCTTGCTGTGGAAGGAGTTGATCTTCGACTTCCATAGTGAACATCTCGTCGTGGAATTGGAATTTGAGGGGCAGCATGTATTTGATGGAGGTAGCCGGAATCTCAATGAGATAAGTTGATGCTGGGTCGTAAATGCTATCAGGGATTGCGGCCCTGTATGCGTCAAACAGGTCCTGGGTAAAGTAAATCACTGTTCAACACGGACTGAGCATAACGAAAACGACGGTGGAACTGTAAAAGGAACATACACCTGGCGCCACTGTCTATGACCCCTGCAATAGGTTCCAGGATGAAGTTGTGTGGACCGTACCAGAGAGACACGAGGTCGACCCCCCAGTATCTGCTAGATGGTCGTACGTCCGTCAAGGGAACAAAACGTATATCACCTTCGTACTGTGACGCAATTGAATAGCATGCACTAGAAATGCACGATAAGATGCGGCGTTCGTACCAAACTTGTATCGACACCTCCAAAGGTTAATTTTCCCTCTGAAACATCCTAAGCAAAGAAAAAATACTAAGTGTAGATTGAGTACTTACCATCAGGCCCGCCGGAGTATGCTGTGGGTGGGAAGTAAAGACTGAAAACCTCATGCGAGATGAGTGCTTGCGACTTGAGGTTGTTCATCACAGTTGGCACTGTTACAGAGGGGTCAGCACCCATGATGGTTTTTCTCGTGAGGCCCACAGGTCCAAGACCCAATATGCCCGAGAGACCATCAAAATCAGAATGCTCAAAAGCGGCTCCAACTTTTTGGTTGGTGATGACAAGATTGTCGCCAATAGAAACCTGGTCGATAACTGTTTACCGTAAATCATCGAGCGTGGATGTTATTACCAAGATCTTACTAGTACCTTACCTACATCGGCTTTGCAGTATTTCCGTAACGCACCGCCACCATACACAAGATAGAACTTATCCAGCGTCCACTCAGTGGTGGGTGTTTCAACATAATCTTTGCTAGAGATTTCGCCAAAATCATATCTCACGGCATTTCGATCAATAATTAGCGCTTACCACCAGGTAATGGAGGAGCCAGTATCGACCTGGAGCGCATCGAATAGCACAGGCTCACCGAAGCCGATTTCGGCGTAGTAGACGCCAACTATTGCCTGAAAGATGGGTACAGTAATCGGCCCATCGGGGACACGGTCCTTCAAGAACGTGTTGCGAGCGTGACTCGCGTCTGCAGTACCCTTTGGATAGGCTCCAGCACCCTGAAATTCTGTCAGAGCATTGGAGAAGTTGCCCGAGACCGTTGGCAGGACACAAAAGAGTCTGAGAAGGACGAGAGAGTATGCAACGAATGGCTTCATGCCGGGAGAATTGCTAGTACATGCCTGACGCCTCAGACATTTATACTAGTAGGCTAGGGACTTGGTGTCGAAAAAGGTTCGAAACGCGGAGATGTCCATGTACTAGTACAAGCCGCATAAACGGAGTGGTGGTGTCCCTGTAGTAGTGTCAACTGACTGTCGATGTATCATCCGATGGCGGTGTTCGTCAGGGTTCGCCGCATGCGAGTCCTGAGTTAGTGCCTCTTGCGCGTGCAAAACGGCACGGATAGTCCATACATAGCGACATGGATCTGTGACGAGTTGCATCTATCAAGTTGACTAGCACTCTGATGATGATGACTGTGAAACAACTTCACCAATATAAATGATTACTCTGCATTTGGTTATTCTTGGTCTGTGATGGCTTCAACTTGATGCTGGAGTCGGACGTGCTCACTACATCGTAGAGGATTCCAAATGTACTAGTACATGCTCCGTCGTGACACTGAGTTTGTATCTCTGTACAGACTGAGTCACAACGGCATCTGGCAGCCGCATGTACCGCCGCCGCCTTCCTCATCGCACCCCCAGACGACGCGAAAATGACGGGACAGGGCGAATGACCTCGCTTAGGGGTCAACGCGCCCCACGGTCACGCCGGGTATATAGCTGGCCCCGAGACGCACGGCACAATTTGGTACGGCCGAAACCGCTAAAGACTAACCCACGGTCCCAGAGTTGGGAATAAGGAAATCCAATGATTTACGGAGACTGCATGAGGTCAACGTCACGCGTGAGTACCCTTTACGGTTTTTGCAAAGCAGCCCAGGGGAGTGGCATATCCACTAAGCCACCCGGCCCTGGGCCCGCACAGCGAGGCACGTCCGAGTCCTCGTGCCACCGCCTTGTCGTCCACCTACCCTACCTCCACCCCTCATTCCGGCTCCTTGCAGCTTACCGGCACCATCGAGTGTGGGGCGGGGGCACATTCTTCCCATGTGCGTCGTGACTGGCTCTAAGTTACACAACTACTACATAATCGTTTTATGTCGTCTACCCCATCCAGTTGACACATTGAACTTGTGATAACTCCGGGCGATCCCCAGCAAGAAACGACTGTGTCCAGGAAAGAACATTCGTTGCTACACATCGCATCGCACCAGGCCATTCGCCTTCTTTTACTGTTTGGTGCTCACCTCTTACCCTGCTCGAGGCCTCGATCCAATCCCATTCCCCGGCTCTTGTTCCATATCCCACAAGTCCTTACTGATCACTTCTCAAGACGACGTCGCTCGTTAGACTGTGCTCGTATGCCCCATTCTCGCCGACCACGCGTGCACTCTCGTCCTGGTCGGTATGGACGCACATGATGACTTTGAGTTGACGGTATGTGATGTTTCGATGATGATGATAACGTCTGACACGATTCCAGGTAGCGCCCACTAGGGGCTCGACCATATCCTTAAGTCACTTGCAATGTGGTGGTACTCGATCGCACCGAGTATCTTCTTTTAGACGAATGCATCGTCTAGACTATTCACCACCGCCTCGCAATTCGCTATTCGTAAGGGCCGCATTGCCAGTGTCAACAACCCGACTGCAACTCGACGATGCACACGAGACCCATGACCCAGGTGTCTTCTGGGCTCACAGGGCCCACAACATACGAAACTAACAACCTACCTTTACCCCGGAGAGAACACGCCGCGATTGGTTCCACCCGGGGAGGTGCCTCGAGATACACAAAGACGGACGACGTCCTTGGCACACAACGAGGCTCAAGTGGGATCGGGAACGGGCTCGTCCAGGATCTGAGGTGACGTCGCGCGCATTCGGCATGGTATGTTTAGAGGTGCAATGGGATGACGAGGCAATTTCGGTGGCCACGCGGTACGTGGTTCTACGTGTATGCGCTGGCTTGGACTCATGGCTGTGCAGATCTCTGTGACGTTTAGCCGGATTCGTTGTTAGACGACTCGTACGAGGCCATGACGTCGTTGTCGAACATGTTGGGCGAAGCTCGTTCGAGAGCGACGTCAGAGGGCGTGATTGCGTGATTACCGACGGGGACGTTCAAGGAGTGGAAAAGGGATGACAGCGAGACGAGGTGTCCCATCTGCTTGGACGACATGCCAGTGAGTGCCCTGCTTACATTCTCTCGGGTCGCACCCACTGACGATCGTGCGTTGGGAAAGAAAAGTACGAGCCTTCGGGTGTCCTTGCGAAGCTGATATAGTGCACCCACTGGTTGCACAAGAACTGTTTGGAGGTGGGTAACTTGAATCTCGTTGTATTCATGGAGGCATCTGACGACTTTTGTCCACATACAGTAATGGCCGAGGACAGCGAGCACTTGTCCAGTCTGTCACGAAAATGGCGTCACCCAAGCATGCACCTGCATGCAGGCGTCCACATCGGGACGTTCCTGAAACGAACCCAGGCATGAGCAACAGCGCTACGTCTGGCAATAATCGGAGCAGCAGACCTGCGTATGTGACAGCACAGACGAACAATGGGAGACTGGTCCAAAGGTGGGACGAACGAAGAACAGCGGTCCAGGTGCACCACTCATGCCCATTGCCGTCGGACGACGATCGCCCGGACTAGCCACAGCCCCCATCGACGCTCGTCGATGTCCCGATGAGGGTACGACCGAGTTGGGGCAGAGGGTGTGACCCGGTCCTTGTGGTGGTGGGTATGATGTGCTGTTTCACATGGGCGCCTTCCGCTCGTCGTCGTCGGTCTCTGGGACCTAACAATCCGTGAACTTCACGAACCGGCTGCCCATCGAGGAAGACAGTCCGTTTGAGGAGTTCGTGTTTGGATGGCGAGCTCGCGAGGGTCGGCTCGGAGCGAGTTCGTGATGAGGTTGTTTTGAACACTGAATTCGGCGAATAGTCACGACGTATTTAATTTCATTTCATCTATACCTCTCTCACCTGTGACATGACTCTTTTTCTCTGTTCACGCTCGGCTGGTATATGACGACAAGGGTATGGGTGGATCGGAAGTATGTAATATGCATCTTGCACAATTATCTTTGCTTTGTTACATCGAGTTCATTGCCGGATCGTTGGCGAGGGGATCCCAAGCACTGTAACGAGTGCACAGGCAACACAACCCGCGCGATATGATTCATTCGAACAGACAGTGGGTAGCAATATCGTATCTTGCACATACTTGAACTTGAACGCTGTCCTATAGACACAGAAGAGTATCTACTTATGGAACATGACAGGTGAAAACCTGAGGCTTGAAGAGCTAACCATAAATAGGCAGGGTTCTATTAGTCGAGCACGCGTCCAGCTCATGTTAACTACATCTAAGTCACTGGTGTCGGCACGTCGCCCCTGGCAAAACCATACCGTTTACCCAGTGGACGCCACTGGCTTCCTGTGATGATCCAACTGAGGTTCAGATCACGACAATTGCAACAAGTACCAAGACGTACGCCTTAGCGAATCCCAACCGTCTATTTTCTGTGTCATGTACCTGTCAGAGTAATCAGTGGGTTTGTATTTCTAGAAAGCTGATCCACCACCGACCGTATAGTAGAGTTTCATGAAAGGGATTCCTAGTAAGAAATCATTTCCAGATCCACTGCGGGTGTCAGGTCCGAAGGAGCAAAATACGGAATAGCGTTTATCTGGTTTCCCTCCAAATGCCTCGTTCACTTGCTGTGGAAGGAGTTGATCTTCGACTTCCATAGTGAACATCTCGTCGTGGAATTGGAAGTGGAGTGGCAGCATGTATTTGATGGAGCCAGACGGGATCTCGATGAGATCACTTAATGCTGGGTCGTAAATGCTATCAGGGATTGCAGCCCTGTATGCATCAAGCAAGTCTTGGGCACAGAAAATCACTGTTCACCACGGACTGAGCACAACGGAAACGACGGCGGAACTGTAAAAGGAAACATACACCTGGCGCCACTGTCTATGATCCCTGCAATAGGGCTCAGGATGAAGTTATGTGGACCGTACCAGAGGGACATGAGGTCGACCCCCCAGAATGCGCTAGCCGGATATACGTCCGTCAAGGGAACATAACGTATATCGCCTTCGTACTGTGACGCAGTTGAATAGCATGCACTAGAAATGCAAGATAAGATGTGGCGTTCGTACCAAACTTCTATCGACACCTCCAAAGGTTAATTTGCCATCTGAAACATCCTAAGCAAATAATAAATACTAAGTGTAGATCGAGTGCTTACTATCATTTCCTCCGGAGTATGCTGTGGGTGGGAAGTAAAGACTGAAAACCTCCCGTGAGATGAGTTCTTGTGACTTGAGATTTTTCATCACGGTTGGCACTGTCACAGAGGGGTCAGAGCCCACAATGATTCTTCTTGTGAGGCCCACAGGTCCAAGACCTAATATGCCCGAGAGACCATCAAAATCAGAAGACGCAAAAGCGGCTCCAACTTTTTGGTTGGTGATGACAAGATTGTCGCCAATAGAAACCTGGTCGATAACTGTTTACTGTAAATCATCGAGCGTAGATGCTATTACCAAGATCTTACCTACATCGGCTTCGCAGTATCTCCGGCCGCCCGAGTACTCAATATAGAACTTATCCAGCGTCCTGATAGTGGTGGGTGTTTCAACATAACGTTTGCTAGAGATTTTGCCAAAATCATATCTCACGACATTTCGATCAAAAATTAGCGCTTACCACCAAGTAATGGAGGAGCCAGTATCGACCATGAGCGCAGCGGATAGCACAGGCTCACCGAAGCCGATTTCGGCGTAGTATACGCCAACTATTCCCTGAAAGATGGACACAGTAATCGGCTCACCGGGGACACGGTCCTTCAAGAACGTGCTGCGAGCGTGACTCGCATCTGCAGTACCCTTTGGATAGATAGGCTCCAGCACCCTGAAATTCTGTCAGAGCATCGGAGAAGTTGCCTGAGGCCGTTGGCAGGACATAAGCAGAAGTAAAGAGTCCGAGAGGGACGAGAGGGAGTGCAACAAATGGCTTCATGTCGGGAGAATTACTAGTACCTGGCATCTCAGACATTTATTATAACTAGTAGGCTGGGGACTTGGCGTCGAAAAACGTTCGAAACGTGGAGATGTCCACGTACAAGCCACATAAACGGAGTGGTGTCCCTGCCAGTGTAGTAGTGTGACTTCCGATGTATCATCGGCGGTTCGCCGCACGCGAGTCCTGAGTTCGTGCCTCTTGCGCGTGCACAACGGCACGAATAGTCCATACATGGTAACATGGATCTGTGACGAGTTTAAGTTGCATCTATCAAATTTACTGGCACTCTGATGATGACCGTGAAACAACTTCACCGATATGAATGATTACTCTGCATTTGCTTATTCTTGGTCTGTGATGGCTTCAACTTGATGCTGGAGTCGGACGTGCTCACTACATCGTAGAGAAGGCCTGTATGAATGGACTTCAGCAACGGAAACTTTTCGGCCACAAAAATATTCTTTTTTTTGCCCGAAACACGTCCGGACCCAAGTCACCCATTCCGAAGTTCTACATCCGTGGCAATTCCCGATACGGTCTAACTCTCTTTTGGTGACAGTCAATACTAGTACTTTCTTGGTACCACACACTAGTACAGTTAATTAGAGCTATGTCCGCACACAAGTTCCAGTTCCAGTTACAGGAGTGCGATAACGTCGACGTCATCCTTGTCTCATCTTCGTCTTTATGTCCTCGTCGCGGCGTCCGGTGGAGGATAGGGTCGAGTGGCAACACGTGGAGGCACGTGCTGAGTGGGGTCAAGGGGGCAGCCGTGTGGGCGAAGTAAAGCCGTGGGCACCATCGTATCTCGTGGTGTCCCTCCCCCTTATCGTATCGGGTGGCGGTAGAGGTGGCGGGTGGACACTGGTGGCACGCGGCGTTGGTGGTGTTAAGTGGTGAGGAGTGGCGGTAGAGAGTCTACCACGAGGCCGTGACAAGTGGTGAAGTGCGCAGTGCCGTCCGACGGTCGTGTGAATCCGGAGAAGTGGAGAGAGAGCAGATGGTACGATGGTCTTTTTTGTCCTCGCAGTGCCTTCGACAATGCTACATCGAGTGCCGCGAAGGGAGTAGTGGTGGCATGTATTGAGGGAGTAGGGGCAGTAGAGGTGCTAGGCGAGGAGGCACCACTGTTGTGGGGGTAGTCGAGAACACTGCATTTGGTCGTTGTCGTCGCACCGAGCAATACGAGAGAGGGAGCAGCATTTATACGGGTATGTCGTGGCGGTTAATGGTAATTCATCATCGTCGAGTGTGGGGGGGCGCGGGGGAAGAAGCGCGTTCTTCACATCATGCCTGCATAGGATTCAGAACGATATCAAGGGTGCAGTGTCGGACTGTCGTTGTATTATCCTCGTCGCATGCGGGACACGCCCACGTCGTCGTCGTGCACCAAGACACGGGCCGGTGCATCGAGTGGTGGGGGGGTAACGGCGGCGCGGGCAAGTGGCCATGGATGCCATGGCACCATCGGCATCATTGATGCGTTTGGTGGCGAGAGAGGAGAGGATGGGTACGTAGCAGTGATGTTGAGGAAGGCTCTGGATCATTAATGCCTTGGTGTTACTGCACTAGCGGTGGTGCCAGTGGTGTCGTCGAAATCATCACCGTACGCCATTGCGCCAAGGTCGTTGTAGTGTCGTGCTGCATTCGCGCGTTGCTGTCTCTGTGACATCAATGTCCTCAGGCTACAATCCTCAAGGAAAAAGGGGCAGGATAGCCACGGACGTCGGAAGGAGGCAGCACCACTGACAGAGGCCGACTAAGGAACGGGTAATGCCACCTACATAAGTAAAGGAATGGATAGAGTGAATGTGGTGGCTTACCTCCAATCGTAGTTCTACGCGATACGATGCTACGCGGCGATACCAAAAGGAGAGTGCTGCTGAAAGAGACTGAGTGAAAGGTCAAGCGGGGGAGAACGAGCAAATTGGGTTGGGCGAAAAGCCACAGGCTTTTCCGGCCCGAAACCTGTCGGGCAAGAGCGCGCTGTATGGGCGGGCTGGGCGCCGAAACAGCATAGCTCGAGCTCGACTGGGGCTGAGTGACGCAGCGTCGGACAAACGGAAGAGAGAAATGTCAATCGTAAGACGTGTCCATGGCCTGTGAGAGAGAGAGGCGGGTGAGTGCAAAATCAAATGACTCGAGGCCCGGTCGAGGACTACCGCTACGACTGAGGCAGCTACGGTGCTAGCTAACACTGCCAAGTGATGTGAGGGAGCGGACGAAGAGCCGCTCCGCTTCTCACGCATCTGAGTCCGTATCGGGACAACCTGCACCGCAAGCTCAGGCTAACTTGAAGCAACTTGCCCTGACTGCCATCCAGTGTTACTCCTAGATCTGCCGTTGACAACCAAGTACGAGGTACTGCATGCACCTGGCAAAACTTTCGATTCACCGCTCGTCCGTGCTTGTTATGTAGCCAGTATTACTAGTAGTAACGCCGATCTGGTCAGTGCTTCATCAGTCCCTGTTCTGGACCTGACACCCCCAAGTCCAGCATGTCGAAGACTGTAACAATAGCGAGGATAGCAAACCGATGATTCTAGCCCTAGAAGTATTGTTGCTGGGTTACCTGAAAGCTGCCGAATTCGTTTCGCTGGAATGGGCATGACAGCTGTAACTCGTCTCGCTTGTCCGCCGGCGCAGGACAAGAGGCGCGAACTCAGGGAGACAAGATATCATCTCCATGATAGGTTGTATTCGCATGCACACTCCGTGTTTCAAACCTTCCGTGCCGTGACGGTGAGTCTAGGTGTCTACTATATAATAAAGGTTCAGCTAAACAACACAATCTCTGCCACGTCGCCCGAACTTGAACATGAACTCACTTGCTACGCTCTCTGTAGTTTTTCTCGCCTTATCTTCTGCCTTGGCCAAATTCAGTGTTCCGATCAAGAAGATTCAGGGCACCGGAGCGTATCTCAAGGGTGCCCCACATGCGGGTCGTGCTCGCGCCGAATTCTTGAAGAACAGCACGTCCAGTGTGTCTCCGACTTCTGCCTTCGTTACAAACATAGGAGTAGGCTATACAGCAAGTATCGGTATCGGCAATCCTCCAACATACTATGACCTCCTTATCGACACAGCTGTGGCCAACACCTGGTGTGGGTGAGTGTGGATGATATATTAAAGCGATCCACTGAATGAATGTTATTTGCAGTGCTCGCAAATCATATGTTCCGACGTCTTCCAGTAGGCGCACTAATCAACAAGTAACAGTTCCGTATATACGAGGTGGTCCTGTGTTGAAAGGAGATGAGTGTAAGGGTCCCATGGCCACGTCGCACCTGGTCATTAACAGTACACAGATGTGGACACGGTGACTCTCGCACATGACCTTGTCATCACCAACCAATCAATCGGCGTCTCATTTCATTTGCTCGACGCTCCTAATGCCATGGTTGCTGACGGCGGCCTTGGTTTTGGACGCAAGGGGCTTTCAAACGGAACCCTCTCGCCCGACAAGAACTTAATGGTTTCGACGGTAATGAACACTCTCGTGTCAGAAGGAATCATTGAAGAGGAGATACTCGGGATCTTCTTTGCACCTGCAGAATATGCCGGTGAACAAAGTGAGTGATCAATATTCAATGTTGTTTATCAATAACCTAAGGCGAATATAGATGGTTTTCTGACCTACGGCGGTGTCGACTCAAGCTTGGTATGGATCTTGTTTTGCGTCATGCACTCCCAGGATGACTTATTTGCGTCTCGTGACAGTACCTGGGCACAATGACGTATGTTCCCCTGACGACGACGGCTCTGGCTTCCAAGTATTGGGGAATCGACGTTCAATTATGCGTGTATGGTTATCATACAATCATCTCAGCTCCTACTGCTGGGATTATCGACAGCGGTGTTTCAAGTATGTTTTTTGTTTCTTTACCCTGCATGCTTCAGCTGGAATGTCGCGCCTAACAGTGATATATCTCGCGGACGACTTTTTTGAGGTATACCTACAAGCAATCCCAGGAGCCCAATTGAACTCAAAGAAGGGGTTCATTGAAATTCCGGATTCCTCCATCGAACTAATGGAGCCTCTCGCCTTTGTAATCGGTGGTCAAGCGTTCACCCTAGATGTCAGTGCTCAGCTGGTTCCACAGGACCAAAATATCGTTTGGGGCGGAGTTGAGGGGAAAAACTATGGTTTAATTTCGAACTTGGGGAGAAATAGTGGGCAAGGACCCGCCGATATCCTGTTCGGACTACCGTTTATGCAAAGGTTCTATACAGTTGGTATCAGTCCGTCTCTCGGAGGACATATACTCATTGATCACGTTTGTCAGGTGCTTGACGCACGCAACGAACGTGTGGGATTTGCTAAGACGTACGTTTCAGTACTCGTTGGGTGTCCGCGATCTGAACTTAGTTCACTAACAGGACTTACGCTTAAACAACACTTGATGGCAAATATTTAGTAAAGCATCATGTTCGTGATAGCATTCATTCCGATATTTATGCTAGTTCAAGCAGAGACTCTTTGCTGCTCTTAAAGCTACTGTCAGGATGCATGGTCTACTAGTACTAGTACGAAAGGCTGTGGACAAAGTGAAAGTCTATCCAAACAGCAGCCAAGCCACCCTCTCATGTTGATACCCTCACCTCGGCGCCGCGTAACTAAGTTCTACACCTGAATTTTGTGTCGTGGCATTGTCTGGCGTATCGACGTGCTCGCGCTCCTGAACATGTTCGCTCTGGATGAAAGGGACGAGGTCTGGCTTGCCTGGATCCACAAGGTATCGGATTGCATCGTGCATGAGACGGAGATCAACAATTGTCCGACAATACCAACATTTGTGCATCACTAGCAAACGCAGTTAACGGACCCGCTGCATCGGGCACAGATTGGATATGAGACATATAGGCATTTCTTTCATCGATATGGTTCTGCGAGGCGTTCGTACAGCTGTGATAGAATAATTCTCTCCCTTGTGGTGTCGGCGACGAACTGCCGTTTCCATGAGGTGGGTGAGGACTTGTGACAATACGACGACAGTGTGGTCGTCGTCGCTAGGGGAGGAGGAATATGGGCGAGGGCAGGTGGTGAGGACGAGGACGCGTCGACGGTGTGGTCGTCGTCGTATTATCGTTGCGTGGTAGGCATCGTTGTCGCCTGGAGGGGAGGAAGGGGCGAGGGCAGGTGAGTGAGGACGAGGGTGAGCGCCTTCGCCGTTGCATTGACGTTGCATCCTCGTCCTTATCGTCCATCCGTCGTGCACGTCGCACCGCATTGATGTCGAGGTTCTCGCCTCGTCGTGTCCACCGTGCATGTCGCGTCGCGTCGTGTGCCAGTGACGACTCGTGTCCTCGTCCTCGTCTTTGTCCTTGTCGTGTCCCTCGTGCACGTCGCGCGTCGCGTCGAGACCGTCCCATGCACGTCTACCGTGCTAGGTACCCATGGGTCAACCCGTGACGGGTTGGTACCCGTATACTACCCGTGTTGAGTACCCATGATGGGTAGTTACAGTAGGTACGTCCACGGGTGAGGGTACTGCA